>VZRE01005218.1:69385-117849 GCA_013396775.1 Cephalopterus ornatus | reverse complement strand
CGGGCCGGCCGTGCGGGAGGAGTGGCGCGGCCCGCTCCGTGCGGGAGCCCCGGCGGCGCTGCCCCGCCGCGGCCGAGCGCGGCCCCGGGAGTAACGGGGGGCCGGAGGTGCGCCCCGAGGGGTTCTGCAGAGTCACCTTGCCCTGAGCGCCCCTCGGCGCGGAAACGCGTTTTTGCGTTTGAATAGCGTTAGTGCCATTGTTAAGGAGAGGGGGATGGAGGTCGTGCCTTCGGAAAGTAAAATAACTTGTCTCACGGCTTTCCGTGTTTCCCGCACGTGGCGCGCGTTGCCCGCCGGGTTTAGGGGCGTGAGGCTGGCGTTTCCACGCTTTTTGTTTGTTTTCCTGTCTGTATTTTTTTGGTTTGGGTTTTGGTTTTTTTTTTTAACTTGGCCCAGAATTAAAGTTAGCCCGGCGGTGTGTTTTTTGAGGACCTCAGCTGTGCTCTCTCTCACTAGATTGCAGTTACAGGAGATAGACCGCGGGAGATCCTGCCTTCCACCATGGCTCAGTTTGGAGGACAGAAGAATCCCCCTTGGGCTACTCAGTTTACTGCCACCGCGGTGTCTCAGCCAGGTCAGTTTACACCTCTCACTGTTCGAACTCTGACATCCAGAAGATTTGGGGATTCCAGAGTTGGCTGTGCACTTAACCAGCGGCACCATGCTAACTAACGTATTTAAAGCCTGCTTAAATGGTTAAAGTTGGGAGTTCTTTGTCACCGTAGAGGCTTTAAAGGTCATTGCCTAATACTGGCTGTTGGGTTTTTTTGTTGTTAGGTTTTTTTAAGGGGTGGTAAGTGAAATCCCGGATGAATTTGTATGGATTTGGACAGTAAACAACATATCAAGTTACTTATATCCTAAAATGTATAAATTAAATTATCTTTTATCAAATTACACCGCTCTAGGTTAAATAATAACAGCACTAATAAGCCACTACAGATATTTTAAGTGCTGTCTCACTTTCATTTCCAGGGCAGCCTAAATCAATGTTTACAAATTATTTTGCCTTTATTAATATATTGGACATACTTCACAAAGTGGAAAGTTCTCTGAAATTTGTTACTAGCATGAGGAGGTTGGTTTTTTTTTAATGCTGAATTAGAACTTAAGGATCCCTGTAACCAAATGCATTGCCCTAATAACGGGAGAGGGTTTCCTTGGATTTATGTAAGAAGCCTTATTTCATCGCAGGCTACTGTATTTAAGAACTCCGCTGGCTCCGTTTTCATTTTCCACGTTGCCTTATAGCACAAAAGGGTTTGAGGCAAGAACGTGAAGCTTGCCGCATGATGAATTTTGGTGCTTCCATTTCCAGTTCCGGAGCGCCTTTTTGCTGTTCTCGAGTGCAGGTTGTTTCTTAATGAAATATTGTAGTTACGTTGTGTGACGTGCGAAGGCTTCGGCGAAGCTGGGGTGGGAGGCAGTGCCTTGTTGAAGAGCTGCCTTGCTAAAGGGTTGTGTGGTTTCTGCTGTTGCTCTGATTTGATAGGAAGTTCAGTGTCACACCTCCTTTGTCCCTGGCTTTCTGTCTGGGAGCCTGGCAAAGGGTGGGAGTGCTTGGCATTCCTTGGAGGCGAATGTCTGGGCTGGGAAGAATACATCTTTCTCCTAGCTCTGTTTTCTTTGCTAAAGTGAATCCTCTGTGTCTAGTTTTTCCATTGGTCACTGATCCAATGACACTGTATCCTCAGGGAATGACCACCCCCCGTGTGTTTCACCCTGCTCCATCCCAGTGTGCCTTTTGCTTTTCCTCCAAGCCCATTTTTCCCTATGTCCTACCTCAGCTGTTGCTGTAGCTAACTAGCTGCCCACAGGAGTTTTTCACTGTTTCTCTGAATAGCTCACACTTCCTTTATCCAAATGGCACCATCTCCTGTAAGAAATTCCTTAACAGCTGGAAAGGGCTGGCATTGGGAATGCGGGAGAGACAGACTTTGGTTTTGGTTCTCCTGTGTGGCTGTGTGAGACATTGGATCAGTCAGAGCTGGGCTGTTCCCGACGTGCTGGCTGCTGTGACAGCTGTTGCATCCAAAACAGAGGTGGGAGAGGGAGGGCCAGCTCCAGGTCCTGTCTCAGAGGGAAAGCTGCACAAACCTGCCAAGGGGAGCAGCTGGCAGTCATCCTACAGCTTGCTGAGAGAGGACCAGGAGAGGGGGATGGAGTGTACGTCAACTTCTTATCCACTGTCTTGTGCCTGTGGCTCTGCCCTTGGCCAGCCTACTCCGGAGCCTCCTTAAATTAAATGAAGTGCAAAATGTAACTGGGATAGAACTGGTCAACATCCGTTGCTGTGAGATTTTTGACCTGCTCAATGAGGACATATCTCCAGGGATTTTTAGCTGTTCATCTGATCCGGCAGCACCTGACTCAAACATGAGAGCCATTAAAGAGCTAACATTTGGTTACACTTTTGCCTTCTTCCTGTACTAGTCCCACGTTCCCAGTGTCCTCTGTAGGCTGTAGTGTCTTCTCCAGTATCCCTTGAAGGCCTTTAGCTCCCTGTGCCCTTTGCTGCAATCTTTTGCTGTTCTGTGTCTGCATCCTCTTTCTTCCCTGTCTGCTCCGCTGAATCCAGTCCCTGGGATTCTACAGCCCAGCTCCTGTTTTAGTACATACTTGTTCCCCTGCCTTTTTTATTGCTAGTTGTTGTGATTTATAATTCAGAGTACTGCTGCTCACCTGTGTCTGCACCCCAGAAGTTGTGCATATTGCCTTACCCCTGCGAATCCCAGTGTTCGTAAACTCATTTAAAAAAAACACAGTTACCAAATGTTTATATATTTTCAGAGGCTTGGCCAGAGGTGTTACATGTATTTATGCATGCCAGCTGTTTTTATCCAAGTGTCAGGTTCCTTCTCCAAAGCATCGAGGTGCTTGGGTATGCGGGAAAGAGATCTTTATTTTTGTAACACACGCAATGTGATATAGAGCCTTTTCCTAAGCTGTCAAACATGGTGAGTTACAGAGTTACAAATCCAGTTTGATCACTGCAAAAAGGTAATTTCAGGGTTGGGGGGGGGGTTGTGGTTTTTTATTTTGGGTTTTTTTGGGGGGATTGTTTTGTATTGCTGATGTAGATGCTGTCTTGGCCATCCCTGGTGAAGAAGTAACTAAATGAGTTAAAGCTCTTGATTATTAAGGTGTGACATTCTGAGGTAGTTGTAGGTGACGTGGTGTGTAATGAAGGGTTCTGGGATCCCCTCAGGAGAGCTCACTCATTACTGTCTGTGCCCGTGGTCTTGGAAGGGAAATGGGCTATTCCAGGAGCCAACAGAGAGCGATGTGTGAAGAGAAGCTCCTACACGGAACACAGCTAGTTTCTCTACTCCTCCTCTCGTGGGTTTGTGCATCACATGGCTAAAACCAGAATAAAAGCCCCTGCCATGCTGGTTAAGCATTGTTAAAGCATAAATTAAATCATAACTTGAGTCGTGCCTACTACAGAAAATTCCTTTAACTTGCATAATGAAACGCCTGCAAAGGAGAACCCTCTCTTATTCTCTGAGCCATCTGTTTTTGGCACGTCTTTGGTTTGTGTGGCAGTGCTTGCCGTGTGCTGTTGTCAGGGCTGTGATGACAAGCCTGTTTTTATAGCCCTGCAGAGCAGGGGAAGCCCCAGCTGTGCCGAGTACGGGCTGATCAGGGGTGTTGCCTTTGCTGTATCATTGCACTGGAGTGAAGAAGGGTGCAGCTGGTGGAAGCTGAAGCGCCTGTAGCTCAGTATCCTGTTACTGCTGGTGGCAAAGTGTGAGAACAGGACAAGGCTGTGGTGGATCTCAAGCCACTGAGGAAGAGTAGCTGATGCACAGCTTGCTGACTTGCTGTAAACAGATGTCCCATGACAAATACTCTGAGCCCAATTTGTAGTGTGTGCCTGTTGAAAGGAGTATTTTTGGAGTAGATTGTGTGATGTTTGTACTGCGAGTGTGTTAAGCTTGAAGAAATTTGAACGGCCAAGGACCCATTCTCACGATTTCTGACAACTGTGAGAAGTGTGCAGAGCCCTGCACAGCCCTTCACTGCAGCTCTAATAAATCTATGTCACCAAGGAGACAGATGTAGCTACGTACTTTTAAGATGTTTCCCTGATTTTAAAAGATCTCTGGATTTTAGAAGGAGGAAGAGGGACTACTAAATACTATCTTTGTGCTTGTTACAACAGAAATGTCTGTTACCTAAGAAGATGTTTGAGCTGCAGCCTGGGACTCCCGTTTCTGTCCAAGCCCTTTCTCTTGCGGTACCGTGCAGTGTTGGGAAGTTGTTTGGACAGTGTTTGAAGGAAGGCATCTCCAGCACTACTTACTGAGATCATTTCAAATCCTGAGAATCTATTGTTTGTCACTGCACATGCTCGTTGCCAGTAATAGTAATATGGCAGTCAGATGTCAGTTCCACACTCAGTCTGGGATTCATTCTCTGTCTCTTGTTTTTCTCTGTGATTTTTTCCCGTTTTTTTCCCCCTTTCTATTTTTTTTTTCTTTAAACTAGTAATGCAAACTCAGTTGCCTAATTAATTGGAGCCTGTTTGACTGAGATGAGTACACAGATGAAAGCTAGTCCCATTAAACTCCTGGAATACTGGAATACTTCAGGGCAAAGCAGTGGGAACAAGATACAGCTCTGAAAAACTTGTTACTACAGGTGTTGCCCTTTGAGAGGATCTTGGCAGTCTTTTGTCTTTGCCCTTTCTTAGTAAGTTGATGTGCAGTGTTGTAGATGAGATACCCAGTTAATATTAAATGCTCAAAAAGTGACAGTAGAGATGTGAAAAAAGTTTTTTCTTGTTTTTCCTGAGCTGACAAAATGGGATAAGGGTCTTAGAGTGGGCTGGGAGTTGCATGAGATAATTATGGGTTATTCTGAAAGGGAGATTACTGTAGTGAAACTGAAGAGCTGAATAAACCTCAAGATTTGGGTTTGTGAGCAAGCGTTTTTGTGGGTACCCCTGGTACAAAACGTAGGAGAAAACATGTGAAACTTGCTTTTGATAATGCTTCCCAACTCCTTCCCCCTGGGCTAGAACATTAGAACAGAACATTAGACTGAGAGACAGTGGCTGGCACAGCCACACAGATTCAGAGGTGACAGCGTGGAGTGAGGTTCTGCACTAATGGGAATTTCTGCTCAGCATGTGGCAATAAGAGGAGAAAGTTGAACACATTGGTTATTTGCCTCGAGCAAGCCAAGAGAAGGGAGAGTTGTCCCAGGTTGCAGCAGCATTCCGAATTATGTTTAAAGTCTGTTTAAGGTGTGTTCCAGATGAGGGTGTGCTTCTGGATGGTCAAAAATGCACATTCAAATTGAAGCTGATGATCAAGCAGAAGGCAAGAGGATCAAGAAAACGGAGGGTCTGTCATGAGAGAAGCTTCAGATTTTGTTTTCTGACTTCTAAAGAAATGCAAATGTTGGAATTTTCCAGGGGAAAAAAATCATGAAATGCCGTACATTGCAGAATGCTTGATTTCACTTTTAAAATAGTATTACTTCCTGGAATAGTTACATGACAGTAGTTGATACTGATTGTAGTGATTATTTTCACTTGCTTATCTATTTCTTCCATGTTTCATTCTAAAACTGTAAGGTGGTCAGTGCCATCCAGTTGTTTTCTGAGGACTGTGCTCTGCTGGAAGGAGCAGCATGGTGGGGAGGATTGCATTTTTCAAGAGCTGTTGAGTTGGGTACAGCATTTTTGTGTGTGTTGTGGTGATGGATCACCAGCTACAGCCAAAGTCTTGCTGCATCCCTGGGTCAGGAGTTAAAGCTTCACTTTGCATCAGTGAGAATAGGAATAGTGTGGAGCGCCAACTCTGCAGGAATACTGTAAATCTATTCTTCCTTTAATTGTGCCTCTTTAATAGCTTTGAAAGAGAAAGAAACCCTGTTCCTCTTGAATGTTCCTCAGTTTGAGGATGGTGGGCTGACCTGTTTTTGCTGGCAGTGTGTTTCCCTGACGAGTTTCTCTTTGGATTTATTCAAACATATAGACTAAACTGATAGCTTGATGAAGTGATATTTGATCATGCAGCTGCCAACAACTTTGTTTAAAAGTCCTGCCAAAAAAGGGAGCAGGTTTACAGGTACGTTTGTTGTTTTTCACTCAGATATGCATTTTGCAGGGCTCTTTCTCCCCTAAAATTTCCCTCTGTAAGTCTTAAGCATACCTGGTTCAGAAGCATACCCCGTGGATAGCTGCTGCTCATGATTTCCTCATGTGCTGTGGGGAATTAAACTGCTATGACAGTAAAATAAACTAATCCTTCCTTCCAGGCACTTTTGAGTCTGGGCAGCAGAAGCTCCTCCTATTAAGAGCTGGAGAGAGCTTGACGTGGTCCCTGATTAAATTCCCTGTTGTTCCAAGGCAGTTCTCTCCCCACCAGCCCCCACTTTTCTGACACCCTGCTCGCGGGGACAGAGCCAGCACTGAGTGAAGCGAAGCCTTGTGTGGTTTCAGAGCACACGTTCCATAAGCCTCTGTTTCACAGCTGCTGTTACAGTAAGATTTCTCTTGCCTTCAGATAGAACGAAATGAATTAATTTACAGAACAGAGCAGTATCTTCATTTGGCTCATCCAGAACCTGAATACGTTCAGGGAAGAATAGGGGTTGTCTGTGTCTGCGGGTGGGTGCAGGGGGGATGACAACTACTGGAGCTATACAGTCGTGAGCAGCACCGGAGAAGGAAATTGAGGTCTCTGTGCCCTTGCTGTGGTTTACTGTTGGTAAGTGAGTTTTGAAGAGAAGCTAGTGAGATGTGATCCTTTATCTTGAATTTTATCTGCGTCTCGAGCTTGACTCAGGAGTACAGCACCACGTCCTGTCGTGTGCCTATTGGGAGCCTGGGCCGTGTGAGGCTGCTCCGAGTGCTCAGTGTGTGTGTTCCTTTGCAGCTGCCCTGGGAGTGCAGCAGCCCTCGCTGCTGGGAGCCTCTCCAACCATCTACACCCAGCAGACGGCGCTGGCAGCGGCGGGTCTGACCACACAGACCCCCACCAACTACCAGCTCACCCAAACAGCTGCTCTCCAGCAACAGGCTGCGGCTGCAGCAGCTGCCCTGCAGCAGGTAAACAAACACACATCAACAGCAAACACTGTAAACCAGTGGCTTTGGAAAGCTAAAGTACCCGGGAGGAAAGGAGAGTGGGAAATGGGGAACACTGCAGTGCACACCAGGTTAAACAACAGTCGGACTGTGGGTTTAGAGCTACCAGTAGTTGTATTAGTCTGTGAAGGGGGGAATTTTGGCTATGCAGGTGCTGACTTTGAGCTATGGAAAGCCTTTTGGGAGAAGGAGTTTTGCTGCATCTAAACTGAAAATCTCAAGTATCTTCCATCACTATATATATCCTCAATAGCATTTTGCATGATTTCATACTTTGCCCTAGATACTGTCTAAGTGTCAGGCTTAACAGGAATTGCAGACTTTAGCTAGAAAAAGGACATCCCTCTAAAGGCTCAAAATATTCATTATGAAAATAAGACATGTTGGCAATTATTAGTTGTGGTTTGTATTAGAGTTGTTAATTGTTAATAGTTTCTAAAATTTGCTAAGCAGATAACTTGTGTTTGGTATCACTGAGGTGACAGTACTCCTGTTTATGAGATCTTTTGCTTTTATCTGTTTCAGCAATATTCACAACCTCAGCAGACTCTCTATAGTGTACAGCAACAGGTTTGTGTGATTCTTACTGTGTACATCACAAATAACTTTTAAAAATAATGTTGGTTGTGTGTCTTGTAGGATTTGTCTCTGAAATCATCCTCGTATGGGAAGTTGTTAACAGAAACTTAAGTAATATTTTTTTGTAGTAAAAAAGAACTTGAAGTTCATAAACTTGGAAAGACTTACCCAGAATGGAAACCTGCCTACCTTCATGCAAAAAGGAATTTTTAAAAATGTGTTCTGTTCCATGTGTACATGATTCCTGATAAACTTTGCTCTAAACAGGGCCGTGTATTTTAACTGCTGGAAAGATGCTGTCCAAAAAAAGTTCCTTTTTACGTTTTGGGTCTTTTTATGGTCTTCAAACTTAACAGGATTTTGCAAAAGAATAAAAGGACATGGAAATTATAGGCCTAAGCTTCTTCAGCTGCCAAAAGTTTTTTTGGTATTGCTATTAACTTTGAGTTCTGAAAAATCTAGCATTTCTGCTCACTAAATAAACCTAGATTATACAGTTTTAAAATTAACCCCATGAGCACAGTTTATGCATATGCAAACTGCTGAAATGACCAAACCCCAAAGGACTATTAACTGACTCAGATTAAGCAAAAACTCTTACTTGTGCAGAGGAGGTAAAGTTGTACAATTTCCTTAAACATATAAAATTAATTTATAACTTTATTTATTTTAAGTTGCAGCAACCTCAGCAGACCCTTTTAACTCAGGTTAGTTTGGTTTTATTGTTTGGTCTTCATCCCCAAACACAGATAATGCAAGAGTGCAAATTTCTGACATCTTGGGTACTTTAAACTGTAAAATGAACTAATATGAATGGACATTTTATTGGTACAGGTTTATTTTATCCAGATGTTAAAATATGCATAGCCTTGGTTTCAAAAATTAACAGCAACCACTTTTCCTTAACCTTGAATGGAAAACGTGTGTTGATTATATTTTAAATTTTTTTTTTGTTTGAACTTCAAGTGTCCAGTTGGTTTGCGGTTAAGCAACCTACAGGGAAAATCTTTCTCTTCCTTGCGAAGGAATTTAACTTTTTTGTGTTAACAGTATGTGTACAGAGAGGTTTGAAAAGAATCTTGCTGAGCTTGACGGGTTTTAAAGCACGCAGCCATTTAACACGCTGTAAGTTGCTCTGGTTCTGTTTGATTTGAACTTTTAAATAGGCTATTAAAAAAAGGTCGAAATAGATGACTTGATTTCATTATCTTACTGTGTTCTGCTTTAGTAAGAAGGCAGGCACTGGAAGTCCTGAGTCAGGGAAGGGCTGACTTAAACACTATGGTTGGGATTGAAATGCAGAATGATCTCTGGCAAAGACAGGAATTTATCTCCTCTTCAAGCCCACCGTATGGGTTGCCTGTAAACAGTGATGCAGTCTTCATGTCTTTTTTTTCTGGACAATGTGCATATTTTGGGGAGAGAAGGATAAACAAAGCCAGTCTTCATTCAGAGTAGGAAAAATGTTATCTTGGAAAAAACCAAAACCAGTGACCCAACAAAAAAAAAAAAAAAAAACCAAAAACCTTCCACCTTCTGAAAATCTCCGTTCAGGATAATTTCTGTAGAGTCCTTCTAAACTCCTCTGTCCGTGCCTAGAGGGCCTGTTCCTGGTGGGCAGCGGGATTTATGGGTTGCTGTGTTTGTTGCAGCCTGCGGTCGCGCTCCCGACCAGCCTGAGCCTGTCGACGCCGCAGCCCGCGGCCCAGATCACTGTGTCCTACCCAGCTCCCCGCTCCAGCCAGCAGCAGACACAGCCACAGAAGCAGCGTGTCTTCACTGGGGTGGTCACTAAACTGCATGATACGTTTGGCTTTGTGGATGAAGATGTCTTTTTCCAGCTTAGGTAAGCTGTACGTACTTGCCTGCAGCACTCTGACACCCTCGCTAAATCAAAGGTTTAGAGGGTTGCACTCTTGATTCTGGGACTCCACTGATAATGACAGTAGTGAGTGTGTTGTTTTCTCTTCAACAATGAAAGTCAGATGGGCAGAGAGGTCCAGCGGTTCTGGGTTTGAGTTCCTTCACGTCAGTTTTTGAATTTTCTTAATACAAACCCCAGAGCTGGGAGACTCAGAAGGCATTGCCTCATTCTAGTAGGAAACAGCAGAATTTGTGGATGATTAAAAGCATAAAACTTGCTACCTGCCTGTCTTAACTTGGTACTGTTTGGGGATCTTTTGCTGTTGGGCCAAAGACAGGAAATTATTAAGTTCCTGTGTGTACCCTGAACCTAAGCAGCACTTCTGCTGAATTTGGGGGTAGATGCTCTTCCAATAAGCTTTACTTAATAAACTTTGTCTGCTTTCTCCCAGCTTTAAATATAACCTGCAGATGTAAAACTAGCTAAATAAGGCTCTCACAGTATGTTTTCTGTAATGTTTGCAGTGCTGTTAAGGGAAAGACACCTCAGGTGGGTGACAGAGTTTTGGTAGAAGCTACTTACAATCCTAACATGCCATTCAAATGGAATGCACAAAGGGTACAGACACTTCCGAATCAGGTACGTGGGGTTACCCAGGGTCACCTGCAGTGACTGGCTCTGGTTTAAGCTCGCTCACGACTCGTCTCTGTTGTGCTGCCAGAACCAGACCCAAGCCCAGCCGCTGCTGAAGACGCCCCCGGCCGTCCTTCAGCCCATTGCTCAGCAGACATTCGGGGTCCAGCCACAGCCACAGCCACAGTCCCTGCTGCAGGCACAGATTTCAGCAGCTTCCATCACACCTCTGCTGCAGACACAGCCTCAGCCACTGCTGCAGCAGCCACAGCAGAAAGGTGCTCCTCCGATGCACACGTTTTGTGGGGGTGGCTCTAGTGCTTTGTGTGTGGTGGTTGGTTGTTAGTCAGAAGGCTGAAATTGTATGGGGGGGACTCTGTAAAATTTTCAGATTGAACATGTCTCAAGGCACGTCAGGAATCACCTGGTTAGTGAAATCCCCATGGACTCCTGTTCATGGTAAGATTTCATAATCTGAAAGCAAAGTCAATGTAATTTTTATTCGTTCATGGTTGAAAGTATTAATAGCAATGTAGTCCTTCGGCATCTTCTGCAGTGTTCAGCACAATCAGGTTTCACACGGTTGTATTGTTAAAACTGTTACTTCTTTGTTTATTTATTTCAGTTAGCAGGTTGGCATTTGAGAGAAGAAACTGCCTAACGTGGCAAACCTAAAACAAAAGTGGTTGTGGGGTCTCTTGAACTTTGAGTAGCTGAGGAATCAGAAGCAGAATTGATAATAATATTGAGACTTGTCTTACCCACAGTAAAAGCAAGGGTAGAAGATCCTAAGCTATCACCTAAGCAGAATTGTTTTGGATAAATGCTTTCTATAGTCTAGTTAGTCCTGGTTGTTCATTGGTGTTTAGTAGTGTTTGCTCCTTTTAAATAAGTTGGTTAAATGTCTTAAGACAGCAAAAGTATGTGCTGAGGGATTGATGCAGCAGTATAATACCTGGATTTAGGAATAACTTTCCAGGATGCCAGTTGTTTTTACCAATGAATAGCCTCAAAAATAAATAAGATTTAGGTTTTCTTCAGTTCAATGAGTAGGTAGTATATCTGTCTTAATTTACTTTTCCAAGAAAAGGCTTAGCTATTTACTGTGATAGCTTCTAAGTGCTTAGGCTATATTAGCTTCCGTCTTAAGAAGATGCTTTTAAACCACTGTCACTTTACTAAAGTCTCAGGTTGCAGCAGTGAAGAAAAGCTTAGGTCTCTTGAGTTTTTTTGGATGGGTATTAATAATTAGACTTATTTGACTCTAGAGTTAGTTTAGAAAATGTACACAAGTGCAACAGGTATAAAGCAGCCACGTTTGCAGAGTGTAGATAGTTCTGTACTGATGCTGTACATTGTTGTTTCAGGTGGTTTGTTACAGCCCCCAGTTCGTCTGGTTTCACAGCCTCAACCAGCTCGAAGACTTGACCCCCCATCCCGATTTTCTGGGAGGAATGACCGAGGTGGAGACCCAATGCCAAACCGGAAAGATGACAGGAGGTGTGTAGACGAAACTGTGATCAAAGCATTCCACAAAGATCTGTCCTCACCCAGAGCTGAGCGGCTCCAGAGTGAGCCAGTGAGACACACGAGGGGCTTTATGTCAGATACTAGGGAAGAGTTCTTACCTACGTGAAATGAAGGGGTTCTGTAATCAATGTGTGTTGTAGAGAGACTGTACTGAAACTTCTCTCCTTTTTGTGAGCCACCTCTGACAGGTCTGGCTTCTCTTGTGCTAGAAAGCATTCTGTGTTACCAGCATGCAAAACTCCTTGTCTATTGTGTGCGTTTTTTAAGTCGTGAGAGAGAGCGAGAGCGCCGCCGGTCCCGGGAGAGATCCCCCCAGAGGAAGCGCTCCAGGGAGAGGTCGCCCCGGCGGGAGAGGGAGAGGTCCCCTCGGAGACCCCGGCGTGTCGTCCCTCGCTACACGGTCCAGTTCTCCAAGTTCTCCTTGGACTGGTATGTTCACAGTGCCAGGTGTTTAGCCACATCTCCTTTAATCGTGGGCACAGATCACTGGGAGCTGTGTCAGCACACATGGGTAGTGGGAGCTAAATGATGGATTTGACTTTAAAGAAAGATCAGATATGTGATGGCTGAAAACCTTGTATGAGAAACTTGTTTGAGGTTCTGTGTTATTTTTGAATGCTCTTGCGAAATAGCTTTATAACCCTGTTTAATAGATATTGCCTGACATGCAGACACCTTAATTGGAAGAGTGTTGAGTAGTTACTTGTTTTTAAATTTAATCCATGACACTCCGATATAGTGCTCTTCAGATGTTTTTGTATGCAGTATCAATTACACAGCGGTTGTATCTGCAGTTATTACACCCCTAATTATGTGCTTTGTTAGAAGTTGCTTTCTTGCTGTGTCTTATAACCAATGCTGTTCATTCCAGCCGGAGCTGTGATATGATGGAGCTGAGGAGGCGCTACCAGAACCTGTACATCCCAAGCGATTTCTTTGATGCTCAGTTCACATGGGTGGATGCTTTTCCTATGTCTAGACCATTTCAGCTGGGAAACTACTGTAATTTCTACGTAATGCACAGAGAAGTGGATCCTATAGATAAGAACGCAGCTGTCCTTGATCCACCCGACGCTGATCACCTGTACAGTGCCAAGGTTTGTACAGGGCTCTGCTGCTGTGGCTGTTCACCAGATATGCTTTTGATCAACAGGGTGCCAAAGGGAGTATAACTGTACTGAAAATATTCTGCAGCTCTTTGAGCAAAACACAGCATTTTAAACTTTGCAGTAAAAAGCTGGTATGTAGAGCTTGAAGAATCCCAACTGAAATTCAGTTTGTTGGTCCTAAGTCTTGTGTTTACTGAGGGCTCTTCCATTCCCTCCACCGAGTAGCAGTGATCTGATTATAGGAAAGAAAGGGAGCTCCTGCAAGATTTCTGAATGATTTCTTAGGCAATGCATTCTGAATAGTTAATGGAGCCCCTTTTTTTTCCATTAAGTGTACTTTCTGGGCAGTTTGTGTCACTCTGTTTAGTGGTACCTCGTTTCTTCCCCTCCTTTCTTCCTCCCTTCCTCTCAAGTATTTATTGCTTTCTTTAAAGTAGATCGAGATTATCTGAATGTCAAAATACACTGCATCAAGGGCTGTAACCATGTGTAAAAGACCCCAGTATCAAAACTTTTTCCTAAAACCTGTTTCATTGGGAATACCTTTCATCAAAATAGGTCTGAGATGTCTAGGTCAATCTGTTTAAGAAGTATTACATGTCGTACATAGGTTTAGAAACAACTGCCTTTAACCTCTGTATTTCTGAAAGACTTAACTTACCCGCCTTCTGTGTACAAAAACTTCAAAGCCTCGTCTCAAGTAACAGACATACTGTTTTTTCAATCTAATTGTGCAGAGCAAGAGTTGTCTTTCAGAAGGTTAAGCTTCAAAATACAGTCAGTAACTGAGAAAGAGCATCCTAGTCCATCAGATAACCTGCTTAGGGTACCAAGCAACCTTGTTAGGTTTTACTGTGTGTGTTTGCAAGTTGTGGGCGTTGTTTACCGAGGCTGATGTGACTTCACCACAGGTGATGCTGATGGCCAGTCCCAGCATGGAGGATCTCTACCACAAGTCCTGTGCTCTGGCTGAAGATCCCCAAGAACTTCGGGATGGATTTCAGCATCCTGCTAGACTTGTAAAGGTAAATATGCTTCAATGCCGGACACTTTTGGCAATAAAGGTTGGTTACAGAGCTTTACAATTTTTGACAATAAGAGAGGAGCTTGTAGGCAGCTGACTGATGGCTTCATCTTTTCTCTGAAGAGACCTAGTTTATATGTCAGTTCTTTTTCCAGTTTAGAGGAGCTTCATATTTACTTCTTTGTTCAACTTAATTAAGCAATTAACTTTGTTGGCTGTTTTGTACAAGCACTTAGTTGTTCTTGAAGGGCTCAACTGTGAAGAGAATACACATGAAGCAACAGTTAAGCAACCCTTGTCTTAAGTGAAGCTTAACTATTGTTGAACTGAACAACCTGTAAGTGCTGTGGTGTTTCAGGACAAGAAACTTGTTTTCCACTTACGTTCTATCTTCTAGCAAGTGGGAATACTTCAGTTTACAGATACTATGCTCTTGTGGTCTCACCTTTTGTAGTTTTTCTTTATCACTTTTAAGCAGGCACATCCATAAATGTGTACTGGATTTAAGACACCATTTAAATTAGTATCTGTCTTTTGTGTCAGAAAGCTTTTAGTTGCAAAGGAACAAACCTGTACCAATAAACGAACCTGATGGAAAATCTTGAAAGCAAGAATGAGTGATGATGTTTTAAACCTATTCCATTGCTGAAAAAAATCTGTGGAAAAAAATAACTGAACTCTTTCTTGACTGATTTTCATTTTCAGGTTTCAAAATCATGTGACTGTTTACTCACGGATTTCAGTTTGTGTGTGCTATGAAATATTCTTTGCACTTTGGGAAAATGACTTTTTACCCCTGGCAGGGGAACATTCAGAAGACTCTTTTTGTCTAGTTTTTAGTGGGTATGAAAGGCAAAGATGAAGCTATGGCTATTGGAGGACACTGGTCCCCATCACTGGATGGACCTGACCCAGAAAAGGACCCCTCGGTGCTGATAAAGACGGCTATTCGTTGTTGCAAGGCTCTGACAGGGATTGACTTAAGTGTGTGCACGCAATGGTAAGTACAGCAGTGCAAAGCCAAGGGCATGTAGAAATACTTGTCTGTTACCAGGAGTTAAAAAAAAAAGAAAAAAAAAAAAAGCTGGGAAAACCTTTTTTCTTTGTCAGCTGCTCTTGGTAGTTCAGGTAAACTACTCAAAGGATGTTTCTGTTTGATAATAAGTTTGATTGGTGCCAACTGTGCTGATTACTGCATTAAGAACTAATTAAAAATTCTGGATTTATTTTGACATGTTATATTGTAATTTTTTAATGAATGTGCGTTGAAAATATTTTTCATTTTGTGCATAGCTGGAGAGGATCGTCAAGAGAACTTCATTTCATTGTTCTTTTGTTATAAATAAATAGCCGCTCGCTACACAGCCATATTTTCTCTTGATGAGTTTCTGTCCTGTGTTAACGCTCATTTTAGTTGTACTAATACTGGGAAATCCTGTTGTATGCTAAATTTAAAGTGCCTCAACAACTTCTATTTGCACATCAAACGTACATGTGCTAAACAACAAGTTGTACAAAAAGCATTCTGTTGGTTTTGCTCCTTTTCAGTTGTGATCCCTTTTTGCGAGTGTGCCAAAAGAGAAAATATGGCTTCCATAATTTTTTTCTTTAGATAAACTTCCAAGGTCTTGCAGCAAAGTTTCTATACTTGATGTGCTACAAGTGATCTAGGCTCTTTAAAATGTATTGTAGAATTTTTTTTCCAACATGCTTCTTCCCTTGCAACAGGTACCGTTTTGCAGAGATTCGCTACCATCGCCCTGAGGAGACCCACAAGGGGCGTACGGTTCCAGCTCATGTGGAGACAGTGGTTTTATTTTTCCCGGATGTTTGGCATTGCCTTCCCACCCGCTCAGAGTGGGAAACCCTCTCCCGAGGATACAAGCAGCAGCTGGTCGAGAAGCTTCAGGGTGAACGCAAGGAGGCTGATGGAGAACAGGCACTGAACGCTAATCCCTTTTTCTATTTCTGCTTCTCACAGGCACAGGAACACAGGCACAAAATGCACACCACATACTACACCACACACATACACAGGAGGAACATAACTGGTAACAGTGACTGGTAAACCAGCTTTCAGCAGTGTAGTGAATGTCGGTTTTTATTTTTATTTCAGCTAGTTCACTAACTTTAAATGTGTGTGCTGATATCACAAGTGGAATTAAATTGTGCTTATGATGCGCAGAACATTTTTGATTGTAGACGTAGTTGCTGGAATCTGGGACCAGTTTTTGAGTGAGATGCAGTTTATGAATAGCTGTCTTTAAACATTTTGCCATTTTCTAAAATTTCTAAATTCTCTCTCGTGGCCAGTTCTAATTGTGGTACTTGAAACCGAACAAGCACTAGTCTGAAACATCTGAATTTCAGGCCATGTGGCTGATCAACATCTTGGAATAAGGGAAGGTCTGACTGAACCGAGAGTAATTTGGGGGATTTAAAAAGCTGGGGGAAGATCACACACTGTGTGGTTACTGGAGACCAGCAGTGTCTGTGTAACCCCAAAATTCTTTGTGGTGTTGCTTATCACCCTTTTGTGTTCCACAGATCTGGCTTGTATTGGCTGAGTGGCACTGTGATCATTTATAAAGTGGTAGAATGTGTGTGTGAACTTGTCGAAATAATAACTTTAGGAGAAGACTGTCTGAAACAGTTGTGACCTTGCACAGATCAGCAACAGAATTTAAAAAATAACTGAAATGCTTTCAAGCTTTCTGAATGATAATTTCTAAATTTTATTTGTCAGGATGAAGAGGAAAAGGATGATGGGGAAGCTAAGGAGATCTCTACGCCTACGCACTGGTCTAAACTGGATCCCAAAACAATGAAGGTAACAAACACTTAAAATTTGATTCCATGGTACCTTTTCACTTCTAAGACATGACCTGAAATACAGCTGTAGCTCTAACTGAGAAAAAACCCTTCAGTATTGTTTTATCTTTGCTGATTTTATAGATACTAGATGTGTATGCAAGAATGACTCCTGATTTTAATTAGTCATTACAGCTAATTGAGTGTGTTCTGAACTTACGAACTTTGTACAATTAAAGGATATCATGTATGATACCTTTACTGGAAAATGGAAGTTCTGCAGTAATCAGCCAGATTACTACTTGCATTAAAAAATGTGGGGTCTAGAATACTTTGATGTTCATTTAAAAAAGCAATAATGATACAAAAATGTATGTCAGGAGACATAATAAAAGGTTTCCTCAAAAGGAATAATAATACTGAACTATTTTACTATAGTAAAATCCTTTCCCTGCTTCTGAGAAAGGTTCCTCAGAAAGGAGTTCTTGGAGGAAAACATCACTTTAAATGTAATATGTCTCTCGTATCAGTAAATATTAGTGTTTTTCAGGATATATTTAAAAAATACAGTTGACTTTTCAGTGCTGTTCATTTTTACTTCACTTTTCTCTGCCAATCAGATGTTTTGTAATGTCACTGCTTGATATTTGCCAGGTAAATGACCTTCGTAAAGAGTTAGAGAGCCGAACCCTGAGCTCTAAAGGACTGAAATCTCAGCTCATCGCTCGACTGACAAAGCAGCTCAAAGTAGAGGAGCAAAAAGAAGAGCAAAAGGAGCTAGAGAAGTCTGAGAAAGAAGAGGAAGAGGAGGAGGATAGGAAATCTGAAGATGACAAAGAGGTTAGGATTTGGACATACTTGGTTTAGGTCATCTTAAGTACACATAAAATATTATATTAAAAATTTGTATAAATATATATATGTTAAAAAAGTACAGGAATTTGTATGTGTTGAATGTACTTAGTTGTGCTGGGATTTTGTAGTTCTTGGATAACTGCACTGGGAACTCTTGCTGTAACTTGAGCTGCTGAATTGGAAAAAGGTCTTGACCAGTTTGAATTTCTTTCTATCATCCAAGTCAGCTGAAATGTGCAGCTGCACTTAGGGTGTCTGAATTAGTGTTAGACCTTAAATGTAAGGAAAAATAAATCCCAGACTCCTGAAAAAAACCACGCTCAAGAACAAGTGAACAGACTTAACAAGACCTTAACTTCTTAAACCTACATGAAAAGCAGCTGCTTAGTTGTACGGGTTTCTGTGTCTCAAACAGTCCAGCTTCTTCATGTGGCTGATGATTTGTTTTCCTTTATGAGGAAGCGTTAATTTTTGGGTTTGGATAAGCTTGCTGTGTGCTGAAGTTTCTCAGTTTGGCAGTTGGTAGTTGCAGTACAACTTCAGTCAGTTTTGCAGTTCCACAAGGATAAACAAGATCCATGCAGTAAGGCCAAAGCTCACCCACAGGGAAGGGGCAGAAATGTCTGCAGAGTGTTGTGCATTAGTTTTAAACTGCCTTTCTGTGTGTTACCTGCTGAGCAGTACGGGCTGATGGGAAAGGTTCTAT
The DNA here is from genome assembly GCA_013396775.1 of Cephalopterus ornatus. NCBI lineage: Eukaryota > Metazoa > Chordata > Aves > Passeriformes > Cotingidae > Cephalopterus > Cephalopterus ornatus. Next base: position 99,636 of record VZRE01005218.1, on the reverse strand, counting down.
CTCTAAACCTTGCTGAGGGGGCAAGGGCCACGTGCTTGCTAATTCTGTCAGCTGCCGCTGCCGTCTCTCACAGCTTGGATGTGTTTCATCCAGCTTGGAGTTTCTTGCCACAGCTTTCTTTGACATTGGAGGGGATCTTTGATTGTGCTGGCTTTTTTAAAAAGCACGAGCTCTGCTACCCTGTGTTTGCTGTATTCGGGAGACTTCGGTGTTTCTCTCTTGCCGTCAGTAAGCTGGTGGCATTTTACCCTTTGTAACTTTCTGTTTCGTTTGCATCAGTTGTATCTTAGAGATTGCATTTCCCATAATCAAGAGTTAATTGTCATTTGGTGCCTGTTAAAGCTGTGTTGGGTGTCTCTGGGGGCATGGTGCATGAAGCCTTTCTCTTCCCGTTCAAGGGAAGCTTGCTGTGCACTACAGCTCTGTAATGTCCAGGCTGAAGCTTCACCTTTGGAGTATGCCATGTAATGTGGTTTTGCCCCTTTCCAGGAAGAGGAGAGGAAGCGCCAGGAAGAGCTGGAACGTCAGCGGCGGGAGAGGCGCTACATCCTGCCCGACGAGCCAGCCATCATCGTGCACCCCAACTGGGCAGCCAAGAGTGGCAAGTTCGACTGCAGCATCATGTCCCTCAGCGTCCTCCTGGACTACAGATTAGAGGATAATAAAGAACACTCCTTTGAGGTAACTCAGCTCCTTACAGTTGGCTGTTCTTTTTTCTTTGCGGTGTTTTAAACTGTAAAAGTTTCTGAGGGCACAGCAGAATAAAACTGAAGTGAGTTTGGTTTCTTTGTGCAACACCCAGTCTTTGGTCCGTGACTTGCAATGGCAGTGTAGTCACTGCCTGATGTCCAGAAGGAAGCCACAGTTTTTCACACATGGAATGGAGTTTGTAAGAAATGTGACATGAACATAAAAATCTGACCTGGTGAAAGTTGCCGAGATGACAGCTCATGGCTGTTTTATCAAAAATACAGACATCTTTAATAGGTGTTTTAAAACTTCTTGTCACTTCTTGTTTCATTCTTTTTTTTTATGTGCAGGTGTCATTGTTTGCAGAACTCTTCAATGAAATGCTTCAGAGAGATTTTGGTGTCAGAATTTACAAAGCGCTGATTTCTCTCCCAGAGAGAGAGGACAAAAAAGACAAAAAAAGCAAAAAAGATGAGAGAAAAGAAAAAAAAGAAGAAAAAGATGATGAAACAGATGATCCAAAACCTAAGAGAAGAAAATCTGGAGATGATAAGGATAAAAAAGAAGACAGAGATGAAAAGAAGGTCTGCAGTTGGCTCATATCTATCCTGTCTGGATCAATACTAAACTGTTTCTATTTGAATTTTACATTATTGCTTTCAAAAACTCAGCTCTTGTAGTGTTAGTTAATTGGTTTGACTTCTTGTCCTATTTAAATATTCTTCAATCATATTCAGTGATATGAAAGTTTTAGTGGTGTACTGGGAGCATTTTAACATTCAGCTCTGTCCCACAGATTTGTATCTGTGTTTTTAAGTGACTAATCAAACAAATGCAAGTTTTGGATGACGGGCAGTGGGGTTTTTTATTTGGCTTGGTTTTGATGCTGACCAGATAAATTTTTCGGAACTTTTGTTACAGAGGGAAGATAAAAGGAAAGATGATTCTAAAGATGAAGAAGAAACTGAAGATGACAATAATCAAGAAGAATATGATCCGATGGAGGCAGAGGATGCTGAAGATGAAGATGAAGGTATCTTGAACTATGAATTTTGTGACTCTCAGAAATTTTTAGTTTTATTGACACTGATTATGTTCTTTGAAGCTGGAGAACGCACTGGAAGTAGACAATTGAAAATTGCATTATTAGACTAATTCTATTTTAGTAACTCGGACAAGTTCCACGTCAGATGTAAGTACCTTTGTGCAAGGCATTGTGTGAACACAGTTGATGTGAAGTAGCTGTGGTGCTCTGAGTGAGGCATGCATATAGAAGTGGTTTTATTTTTTTCAGAATGCAGACCACTCGCAACTCCCATTGAAGTCAGTAGGAGATGTGAGTATTCAGCACCTCTGAAAAACCAAGCCACTTTTACGTGCCTAACTTCCTACTCCTCAGTTCTGGAATGTCATCCTGGCTTTGCCAGGACAGAGTGTAGTGTGGGGTGCTGTTTGGGTGGAGTTGTGTTTGCCTGAAGAAATAGGGGAAGGGTCTGGAGAGCTCTCCTGTCTCCAGGGAGCAGCAGTAGCCCCCTTTCCCTGCTCCGACGTTCAGAGAGGTGTAAGACCTGGTGTGTGCTTTTTGGTTTGTACTTTGGGGTAGTTGCTGTTCTGTGGAGAGGCTTTGCTATGGGTTTGAACTGTGTAGACACTGCAGTCCTAGCATATGCAGTTGTATTTTTGGCAGAGTACTGCACCAGCCTTAAAAAATTGGTGCTAATCTGAGATTTCCAAAATAACTCCGATTTGCTTATTATTTGTCTGGGAGAGCGCCCTGGGCTTTTGCATTCTGTACAAGTGCTACTGCTTCCCATAATCTGTCCTTGTGCCATTCCCAGTCAGAGTTGCTGAGAAACTCCAGCAAGCCCATGGAGGTGTAGGAGAAGGCGGTTGGTTCTCAGTGAAGGGTCAGTAAAATTAGCCAAGTGTTGCGATACGCAGTTTTTTTCCAAAGTTTTCCTCACAAAAAAGGTGAGCTTAAAGCTGAACTTGGCATGTGATTCTCGGACCCGAGACTTGCACATAAGGTACAGAGCTGCTTGTCATAATCCATCCCAGCAGTTGTCATATCCCTCTTTCTCTCTCCCAGTTTAGTTTTACTGTACTGTCCACCTTGGAACAAAAACCCTGCCATTTCTCATTCACATCTAAAAAGTGATGTGCTCTGCAGCTTCTTGGAGAACCTAACTCGTAGGGACAGTAATCTCTCACTCTGACATGAGTACAAACACATGCTTTTAATTAGATAGTTTTGGGGGTGTTTATTATATAAAATATTTGAGAATAAATAATACTGAATTTGGAATAACCATGGCTGAGTGCAGGCTCTGCCAAGCCTCATTAGGGAGAATTGAGGTAATTTTCTGCACACCACTTAAGTAGAGGGTGACATTGGCAGAACTCACTTTGGCCTCGTTAGCAGTTGTTTCAGCTCTTCTGTCCTGTGTGTGAAAGAAACACAGGGGAGAAACTAATAAATGGCTGATGTTACAATGAGACTAGAGAAAAATAAGGATTTAACAGGGCTCACTTCAATGCCTTTTTTTTTTTTATTATTTTTCAGGGAAATACAGTTCAGATGTTTGGGGGGTTATGTGGACTTTTTTAGCGTCATGTATTTCGAGGTGATGGTTACCTAACCATTTGCTGTGGGCATGTTGAATTTTCCTTCTGTTTTCCAGACCGGGATGAAGAGGAAATGAACAAACGAGAGGACAGAAGAGAGGGCAATAGGCACTGTAAAGAGAGGGCGTCTAAAGATAAAGTAATGAACACCTTTCTTAATAACTTTCTAGGCCTTGTTAGATGTGTCCTAATTACAGCTTAGCTTGATTTTTACTGTAAGACCTGTTTTTCACTTTGGACACTGTTCAGTAAATGATTAAGGGGAGGAGGGACGTTTCCTATTGTATAATTTTATTACACATTAGCATGAACAAAAGGAGAGTGTCTCCTAGATATTCCTATCCATTGTGCTGTATTTCTTTTAAATATTTGAAAGATTACCAGTCTTGGTTAAATGTTACCAGTTTGGTTATATGTGGTCTGAGTAGGGAAATGCTTGTGATATTAATTACTGGACAGAAAGCAATGATAAAATGAACAGAGAAATAACTTTTGTTAACTGAGAAGTTTGTGTTTTTTTAGTAGGTTATGAGGAAATGATATTGTAACTGCCTAATGATCCCATAATGGATTTTCTGTAGGAGAAAGACAAGACCCAGATGGTGACAGTTAACAGAGATCTCCTGATGGCTTTTGTTTACTTTGACCAAAGTCACTGTGGATACCTGCTGGAGAAGGACATGGAGGAGATCCTGTACACCCTTGGACTGCACCTGTCCCGTGCTCAGGTCTTGTATGGCACGGGTGTTGTAGGGGGGACAGATGCAGTTCAGCTCCTGGAGGCTTTGCTTCCATACCTGATCTCTGATGTTTATGTAACCACCCCAAATTTACACTGAAATAGTGGTTTAATCTTTGTAAATGGTCTCAGAGTGAAAAGGGGAAGTTTGCAGCTCTCAATGTGCCCATATTGTCTATGTAGCTTTTGTCTTAAAATCCTGGTTTTGTCTTTGCCTTGTTTGTTTGCATTTTAAGCCCCACTGTGTTGCAGTTCAAAAAGCTGTGAGGTTTCTCTTAAGCTTTCCAAGTTAAAACATTCTTGTTTAAGTAAATATGATGCCTGTGTATTGTGTAACACTTATTTCTTCCCATGGCTGTGTTGTAGGTCAAGAAGCTGCTTAATAAAGTAGTGCTTCGGGAATCTTGCTTTTACAGAAGACTAACAGATACTTCTAAAGATGAAGAAAACCAAGAAGAATCGGAAGAGCTACAGGAAGATATGTTAGGTGATATATATATTTTTTTTTTAATGCGACAACTTACAGAGAATTATTTCTGTGTGAATAGTGAGAGTTCTGAGGTACTCGATTTCCTGCAGAACATAATTGAGCCAAGTTGAAAAAGTAAATCTTTGGCATTTCATAAATTATAGTATTTTGGGCTTCCAAGATATCTTGTTGCGTTCCTAGGATAAATCCCAATCTCATGGAACAGGAAGGAGGGCAGAGGTTAATGTTGAATTTCAATGAACAGTGTTTCTCATTGTCATTTTTGCAGTCAGGAGGATCAGAGCTGTAGAACAGAGCCTGAGTTTTGAAGACAAATTAGTGGAGGAAAGAGGCACAGAATGGTGTTGTGAAAGAGGATGCTTTTTTTGTGGGGGGCATTGGGGTAAAGGGGAAGGAGGGAAACGTGAGGGATGGACCAGCAAACTTGAATCTGTACTTATTATTTTAGAATTTATTCTTTTAAGAAGTGTCGAGACTGGCCCCTATAACTGCAGAACTGATTTAGTGACTCTTTCCTGACTCCATCCAACACAGGGAACCGTTTGCTGCTGCCATCCCCTGCCGTGAAGCAGGAGGCCAAGGCCGTCGAGGAGAACGTGGGGCTCATCGTGTACAACGGGGCCATGGTGGACGTGGGATCCCTCCTGCAGAAGCTGGAGAAGAGCGAGAGGGTGCGGGCAGAGATCGAGCAGAAGCTGCAGCTGCTGGAGGAGAAAACAGGTGGGGTTGTATTGGGAGGGCAGTGCTGACAGAGACACTGAGGCTTTTCTAAGGATAGAAATCAATTGGAGTGAGATCTGTGATCTAAATTGTACTTATTTGCCGGCCTGTCGGTTTTCTATTTCCCAAAGCCTTTTAACTTGCACACCTTTGTTGAGTACCGTTGTTGTCATGCTGAAATGTGTTAATTTCTTTTATTCAAGATTTCCAAATGCAGTGAGAATTAAATATTATCAAATGGTAATACAGTGCAGTTCTTAATAGTCTTTAAAAATTACATTTGTGATGTTGGCACATAATTAGAATCTTAAGATGCAAAGTGCACAGCATCAGAAGTGAATTGACTTTCTTGTTTCTTCCCTTCCTAAGATGAGGATGAAAAAACTATACTACAGCTGGAGAACTCTAACAAAAGTCTATCTGGAGAGCTCAAAGAAGTAAAAAAGGACCTTGGCCAACTGCAAGAAAATTTGAAGATCTCAGATGATAAAAAATTGCAATTTGAGGGTCAGCTGAATAAGACAATCAAAAATTTAGCTACTGTTATGGATGAAATACAGAGTGTTCTTAAACAGGTTAGAGTTGTTTAATTCCATTTTTTATTACTGTATCCAAACTTCTCTTGACTGAATGATTGAGACAGAAACTTCAAAATAAAAACCAAATTTGACATGAGTTCAGGGCAGTAGTATCTTAACATATATGTGGAAGAAGCTCGATGTGATATCAGGTTTTTAAAGATAAAAAATTAATATGGTTTTTTTCTCAGCTTGCAACATGTGTTCCTGACCGAGATGTTTTTAAAAATGCATAAATATGAATGTAAATCTCAAACCATTTCACTGTTTTCCTGTTCTGATCTTGTCCATCCCCAGCAGCCCAAATCTGCATGTATGAGAGTATCTCAGTAAGATGAGTTTAAAGCAAACCACACAACACTCCAGGGCATTTCTGCCTCTCGGTTGTAACTGAACTGAGTTGGATACCAGTTCACAGAGTCTTTAAAGCTGACAGCAAACAGTGTCTGTCTCGCGCTGCTTTACAGCTCACAGGAGAAAAGTCACTTCCACAACTCATGTCATCCTCTCCCCGGTTTTTCTTTTCAAGGTTATGGTGAAGACCGAAGATAAAGATCAGAAATCCAAAGAAAATGGAGCAAACGTATGATAAACTGCTGCTTTCGAGAAGAATGGTGTTACATAATGTAATATAAATCATGATACCAGAATGTATGGGAAGTGATGCATGTTTGATTTTAGTAGTATAAATATCCTAGTTCCAAAAGATGTATAAAGTTTTATGAATGTGAGTGTCTGCTCCTGAAGATTGCTTGTAATTCTTAGCATTCAATTTGAGACACTCCTCGAGTGAAAATAATTTTGCATTGCAAAAAGTTTTAGGATGAACTTTGTTATAGTTTTAACCCTAAGAAAGTTCATCAACGTTAATGAACAGTAGCAAGTATTTAATTACCAAATGTTTTTCATTGAAGTCTAGTGAAATCAAAATTTTCATTATTTATAGACTTGCCATTTTTAGGTTTTTGTCTTTATTTCGGTCTAATTAGTCTTTTAAAATTCAAATATAAATCACAAAATAGCATGCTGCTTAATTTTACAAGTAAAGAATTTTTTTTTAAAAAAAGCTTCTTGGATTTTTGTTTTGTTTTGTTTTGTTTTCACTTGTCACAACTTTTTTTTTCCCTTCCAAATATAACTTTGTTCCCCAAAGCTGCTTGTATTAAAGCCTCATAATATACAGTAGTTCAGATGAGTTAAGAAAGCAATAGAAACCTGCCAAAATACTGGTAGGATTGTGAGATTTATATGAAAATACATGGGTCTGTTTTAAATGTATGTCATTTGTGTTCATTAAATTGTTCTTCTTTTTGGATTAATAGATATACTCCTTTTTAATTACAAATGCAGTTGTATTAAGATGTATGGTTGGGTACCAGGCCAGTAGATGTCAGAATAATGCCTTACATGGAGAAAAAGCTGCCAGTGGAGACCACCTTGGATGAAATTTGGACTTGTTTCTCAATGTGTAATTGCTGCAAAGGCTTGAGTCCAACCAAAGAATGAATGCCCAGTAGCAGTGCTGCATGTGGTACTTACAAAGGAGCAGGGCCCCCCTGGGGGTGGTGGAAATGGCTGAGGGGCCTTTCTTTGTGCTCACACATCGACACTGAAAACTTCCTGTGTCAAAGGCAGCCTACTCACAGCATGTCAGATAGGAGCAGTTGTATTCTGGTGCGACTTCCAGGAAAATTTTATCGGGTTTGAAGGTTGGAACAGAAGCGTTTTCTTACAGAAATGGTTAATTTTAGCAGATCTTTTCTTTTTTTAGCCTAGATGTCCTAGGTTACTAAATACCTGTTAGGAGAGTCCAAGTGCCATAATATGTATGAATAACCTACATGGAAACTCATGTAGCTTTAATGAGATACACATTAAAATGCCTGAATTTATGTTCAAAAGAGTCTAAGCTGGTGCTTTTATCACTTACCTTTCTTGGCTCTTTTGGAGCTAGACAAGTGAAATATCTTTTCATTAAAGTAACATGCATAAGCTCATTCATCTCAGCTGAGTCACTGTACAATATATGAACTGTTCACACGTAGGAAGTATTATAAAAACACTAATTGTTGTATATAAGTACACAGAAAATGCATGCTTTAAGAATCGGAAGATAACATCTCAGTGATTGAGGATCAGGATTGAATTTATCTTCTGAAAAGCATTATCTGCGGTGTACAGATGGTATTAACAAATTCTTTTGTAATCAAATTCTATTTTTCACCTTTACCTTTGTACGGATTGTTGACAGCATGTTTAATTTTGGACGTTGAGCACCGTTTATTTAAATGGATTTGAAAGGATTGCGTGTAAAATACTTTGTTCATGATTTTCAGCGCTACTCGTGAACATACAGGAAAAGGAGTCCAGAATTCAAGAGAACATCATTTTAGGCACACTGAAACGTCTCAAATATTGTGTTGGGGTATTTCTACCTTCAGGTGCTGAGCTGAAAGCAGTTGTTAGAACAGGTAGGCCTGATCTGGTGTTTCAGTGAGGGGCCCTGTGAGAGAGTTGCTCCAGTAATACAGATTTTTACAATATTTAACCAAAAAAGGTATTTGTTAGAATGACTGTAATCTTTCTCTATATTGCTTTGATGTAATAGTGTTTCAGATACTCTGTACAGTCTGCATTTATGCTGGAAAGGAAATGAAATGGATAAAGAATAAAGAGAAAAAAAAAACAAAAACAAGGAGAAGTTTTACAACCTAAGCAGGGCTTGACCCGTCTCCTGAAGCACAAATAATCTGAGGAAGAACAGGCATCTCTAAGCCTGTGTGAGCTGCTGGACCAAACAGCACAATTTGTATATGACCCACACTGATGCTGTGCATTAGCTACAGCCTCCTGGTAATATTCCCAGAAATATAACTAAATCTTAAGAAAACAGAGTAGAGTGTCACTAAGGGAGGTTTGGAGAAGCAATCTTTTGGCAGCTTTGACTTAGAAAGTTTTTGCATTTCATGTCCACGCTTCCAACACCTCGTGGTCTTTTGTTATGGACCAGTGGCTGGCAAAAGGCCGGTAAAAGTGAGCCTAAGCTGGTTCTTACTCTGCCTCAGCATCCCATTTGTTTGGACTTTTGAAACCCTCACAGATGCCCTGCAGAAAGGAGGAAATCCCGGCCTGCCTGGTTCTGTAGAGATAAGCCCTGCTACAGCAGGCCTGTAAATGGAGCCTGATCTCTGGTTATAGATTATTTCCCTCCCTTCTCTGTCTTCTCTAATAAGGGCATATGAATGGGCTGAAGCCTTATAAAGTGATTCCCAGCCCAGTGGATGTCTGTGGATGAGGCTGGGAAGAAAGCTCCAGGTGATACATGCGCATGCCAACTGACCTGGAATAACAGAGGCTCTCTGAGTCCCTTTGCTGTTTCACTGGGGCACTGAAAAGGCACAAGTCTGTAGTTCCATTGCTGCACAGCAGCAGCGGCAGGTGGACCAACAGGGAATTTCTGCCAGGTTTCTGTGGATTACACGCAGGAAGTGGAGCTGCTGCCAGCGCCGCTGCATGTCCTGCCACACTGAACATACCCAGTGTTTTGTGACTCACCCAGTGCCTGGTGTCTGGGCGCTGCTGCTCAGTGACCTCTGGATTGCACAGTGACTTCCCAGCTCTCGCCTTGTCCACTGTCCTCTGGCTCAGCCTGGGGTGCCCTGAAGTCAACAACGGAGAAGTTGGAATTTTCTGTCTAGTGTCTGTGGGGTTCCACAGTTCTTACAGTTGTTTCTGTGTCTAGCATTATAAAGCCTAGTCCTTTAACACAACTGTTTTTTCAGTGTTTTAACTTTATTGTTTTGAGAGGAGCAATGTTTTCCAGTCCATCTTTCTGCTGAGTAATGTGCTGTATGAATATCTGCTTATCCTTAGGTAACACAGTTAACTTCCACTGACAGATTTACCAGAAATGGGCACAAAACGTGTGCTTCTCTGTAATTTTTGTGTACCCAGGTGAGGTTCTTACCTTGAATGCATTTGTTCGGTTCAGTTTATATTTAAAAATATAAAAGCTAAAATTATTCATTTTGAGTGACTGAGTCTTCCAGCCAGCAGTAGATTGCAAAATGTGTAGGTAGCACAGTCACTACCCTTAATGCTGATATTTTCCAGAAGGCAGAAATGGGTCACGTAGAAATTCAACTGAGATTTGGGTATTGCTGTGTAGCGTGACAAGAAAAATGGCATAAATAATAATTACTTCCACTCAGGTCTCGAAACTTCCAGTGTTTTCCCACCAAACTGCTATGTTTCTGCATTCTGGGTTTCATTGATGTATTGCACAAAAGTAGTTACAGTAAAAAGCTCTAATAACAAAATGCATTGCTCTCAAGTAAAACCAACTTCCCCCTTATTTATTCATCCACTATATAATCCACAGCATCACAAGACAGAGTATAAGCTTAAGAGTTTTGGAACACACCAAACACCACCTGACATCATGTGTTTTGTAGTGTTGTAACTGTGTTTAGGAAAGTTGCTTTTGAATTTCTAGGTGTCTGATGCCTGAATTTGTCTTGAAAACAGGACACTGCAGTCTTACGCTGCTTTTGATTCCTTGTATCCTGCTGGTTTAAAATTGCTGTCTCTAACAGGTGAGTTCTAAGCTGTGGGAGTATTCAGGCCTAGTGCTCTGCAGTGCATGTAAGAACCTTTGCAGGGGTCATTCAGTGATCCTGCAGCCTGTTGGATGTAGCCAAGTATCAGTTCAGCTCTCTTCATCCTTCTCTAAAAGGACAGCCACGCAGTGGTGCTGAGTAGATTTGTTTGTTGCATCCTGCAGTTTGATTTTATTTTTTTTTTTGTTTTGTGCAGATTTTGGCAAGCCATGTCCCAGTGGGGGGAGGTCTGATCGTTTCTTTTTGGGGGCAGGTGGTGTGATCTGTGTGGTGCTTCTAAGTCCCTTCTCTCATGCATTCCAGAGTCTTTCACCTTACCACATACTGGAGTGTTGTAGTGATCTTCTGGGACAAGGATGCAATGATAGCCCTGTCAGGGGATTCTGAATATTTGGAGAAATGGCTTGAGCAGTGAGGTGACAGATTCCCAAAGCCAGGGGTTTTGACAGGAAAATTGATTGCTTTCCCCTCAGTCTAACGAGAGGCACTAGTGAAAGGATCCTGTTGACTGAGTCATTGTTGACATTTCATCGGGAACAAACAGCTGGGGGGAGGGGCAGTGGGGAGAGGAGGAAGAACTGCAAAGAATTCCAGCCTGAACTCCCCCCACTCTGCTTTTCAGCAGATATTTTTCAAGTACTAATTTGCTTTATTATTTGCTTGCAACCTTTTTAGTGGTATACAGAAGGATTTGTTTGTTTGTTGGGTTTTTTTCCCTGTACTGCTTAAATCTTTCTGGTTTTTCTGATGTGAAATCATCCAGTTCCATTCCTGTTTTGTCATGCAAGGGGCAGGAACAGCTGGAAAACGGCAGCCTTCCTTTTTGGTCCCTTTTTAGCAGGGCTGGATGGCAGCCAGCAGATCAGCATCTGGAAAAGCAGAAATTGCTGCCACGTGTAGTGTTGTAGAACTGTGCAGCTGGAGGTTTGAGAGCAATGCTGCTCTCAAAAAACACCTGTCTTGCAGACCAACCTCACTGACTGTGAAACATCCACTGCGTGTGTGCAGTTAAAGGAGAGTAGGCAACTTCCCCTGGAAGTATAATGGACGTGCTGGGTGGGGAGATGGGTTGTTAACACTTTCAGCTTGGCTCTAATAAGAAACCATAATTTTGGAGGTTCTCTTAACCCTCTGGGAAGGCTCCTGCCTGTTTCTCGAGGGTTACTCTGCATGTCCCATGAAAGACTTGCCTTTTCAGTTTGTCTCCTGATGCCTTGTCTTACCAAAGTACTATTCAAGTGGGTTAAAATGTTAAGTACATAATATTAAATGTAACTGTTAGAACATTCATGTTACAAGTAGTTAAATCTTGGGGAAGGGTTTCCAAAAGCAACATGAGAGTATTTGTAAACAGAGAAAAGGTTATACTTGTCAAGTATCTCCTCTGATATAAGGCAGCCACATATAATGTGACTAAACAGATGAAAGTGAGGATTAGCTACTTACCAATACTGAACCTGATTTTTCTGCCTTAGTGTCCTTGCTGAAATCAAGCTAATAACCTCTTTTTTTTGATTTTGATTTTGTTTTTTGGAGGGGTGGTGGTGGTGATGGTGTTTTCATTTTACATATTATATATAGAGGAAAAATAGATGACCTTTAGTACTGGGACACATATGGGTGGCAGCACATTTATAAATCCTCAGACTACCCATGGGACCCAGTAAAATGCTTGCAAAGAATGCAGTCAGCATTTTCAGTCTTCTGATTTGGGCATGCAATGATGGACAGCACAAAAGGGGACTTGGGAGGGTAATACAATGATGTACGATAATTGTGATCCACGCACAAAAGCAGAATTTGTAGTGTGATCTTTGGGTAGCAGTAGCTCAGAGTAAGATTGATAAGGAATGGCTGTGCAGATGTTCTGAGCAGTGAATTCATTCTGTTACCTGCCGTGTTTTAAAGTAAAGGGAAATGAATCCACTTTAGGTCTTATTTTCAATTAAGATGGTTGGGGGAAAAAAATGATTCTAATGCAACAGGCAATTTAAGAACCTACAGAAATTCCCTAAAGAACGCCCTGAATTGGACACAAAATCCCTCTGTGATCCCCAAGTTCTAAAGCAAGCAGAGGAAAGCTTACCTTGCCTCAGGAATTTTCCCCAGTGAGTGAGGGGATGCTCTGCAGCACAGAACGAGCTGTGCAGGTGTCGTGGAAATGGTACAGGGCAGGGCTAAAGCGTGGCCGGGGGCTCTGCACCGGTGCCTCCCGTGCCCCCTCCGCAGCGCTTCGTGCCAAGTGTAATCTGAGACAGGGCAAGAGCCCTGCTTCTGGGGGAGAGGGGAGGAAGGCTTCTGTCTCGGGAAATCTTAGCTGGAGCCCTCCAGTGCCCCTGGAGTTACTTGGTTTCACCGGGACTCGGCTCTCGTCCCGACGGGAGCCCCTCAGTGGCCTGAGCTGCCGCAGCAGCTGTAGTACCAACACCCCCTCCCAGGGCAGGGAGCTCCTGCCCGTGGCATTTGGCGACTGGCGGTGTAAATCCCGGCAGGCACAACTGCAGCCGGGCTGGAGGGAAAGCGGGAGCAAGCAGAGCATCGCCAGCACAGCTCTGCCCGGAGGCACAGCCTCGGACACGGCGGCACGCCGGCTCTGAAGTGGAGCCAGTGGTGCCCTGGTGAGGCACTGCACCCCGAGAAGGGGCACTCGGGATTTAGGGAAAGCCTGGGAGAAGCAGGTGTGGCGCCTGGTTTTGGTTTTGGTCGTGCTCCCTGGAGGAAGGAAGGGGCTGCATAGAATGCGTCCGAGACGGACACCGCAATGAACGGGGAGGTGCGTTCCTAACCAGGGGAAGACTGAGTTAGTTTAATTCGTCGTGGATGTTTTAAAGCAAAGGTGATGCACAGGAAAAAACTCTGGGACTGGATTTTCTGGATGGTGTCAGCAGTAAGATTCCCGTGAGGAAGAGCCACAGAGCTGCTGCTCCCAAAGAAGGTAAAGGCGGAGGGCCCGAGACCCGCGGGTGGGTGACGGTGTCGGGAGGGAAGGCACTGACCCCCTAACGCGGATGGGATCGTCTGCAGGCAGCAGCTGCTTCCACTCCTAATTCTCTGGAAATGTTCCCCCCAAAAAACAAAACCCGGCCCTACCAAGTGCTCTGTTAAATCTTCTCGAAACATTTATAAAAGTGAGCAGAATGGAAGATCATCACGTGGAAAAGAATAAATTGGGCTCAGACACATTCTAGTTGCTACCTTAAACACGTAGCTATTCAGATTAGAAATTCTGAATGTGAGAATTTTGCAGATGACATATTGTAGCACTGACTTGTTTCCCGCAGCACTTGAATTAAATTTATTAACGTCCATGGGATGCACAGAGAACATGCACTCAGATCTGTCAGGTCTGTTACAGGTCTGTAACAACAATGACAAACAACCGAGGGAAGTTTTTTGAGTAATTTTAACTAGTTCATACTGTTGAATATTTAGCCATCATTTTAGTTTGCTACCTGCGGTTAGTTCACATTCGATTAATTGTTCTAGTGACCTGTGCAGCCGAATGAGGCCGGGCTGCAATGAAGGGCTTGGTCTATAGGTAAAGTACAGCGGGGTTATCGGGTGCTCTTAATGTAAATTTGCCGGGAAAGTCCTCTGAAATGTGACTGCAGAACACACCCACCAGCATGACAGTAATGGTGGGTCACAAGCAGAGCAGATGAAATTTCTGCTCCTGGTATTGACTGCTGCCTCACAACTCTCCAGTTGACCCTCGAGGGACTGGTTTTGGTCAGTAAATTCCTTTGCTGTTTGCAGCTGCGGTCGCGGGGGTGGGCCGCAGATTTCGGTATTGTTGGGGTCATTAATCCTTGAATTTTACCCTTGGTCCTGGGGGGTTGTGTCAGATTGGCCTGCGGAGCATCCCGGGAGGTTGCTCCTCTCTGACCGAACTTTTGCAGTTTTGAATTCTTTCTCAGAGCAAAAAAAAAAATAACAATTTTTGGAAAACTTGAACGACGATCTGTTTCAAAAATTTTAACAGGAAAATTTCTGATGTGTAGCCTGTGTTGTCCTTGGCCAGCTTAACCTCTTCATGTTTCTCTTACCTGGTTTAGCTTAAATCACATGAGGGTTTTTTTTTTTTCTCTTTCTGGTATTTACCCTTCTTTCCCAATAATTTGTATAGAATAGCCACTCCCTGTTACAGCCCCATTTCTGAATAGAAAATTGATCTCTTCATTCAGTCTCATTTCTTGGGCACTCTGGTAACTTCACCAAACTGGTAACAGCTGCTCCAGCTGGAGCTCATCTTCCCTGATCACAAAGGAGCCTGCTGACCTCTTAACTCATTCCAAAAGAGGTATTTTAAGGAAGAACAGTGTTTTACTTACTGGTCTCATCTAAAAGCAGCAGCATCTCTAGGTATGTTGGGAATGATTCTCTCTTGCTCTAGTTAACTTTTGTATCACTGATGAAAAGTGATACGTTATTGCTGGTTCCCTGGGGATGATTTAGAGAGCTTAATTCCTTTGGTTTTTACCTCCCTGCTTCCTATTAACCTTTTTTCTGCTGCATAGCATGGCTGGTTGAATACAAATGTAAATTACTTTGTGAGATTA
The DNA here is from genome assembly GCA_013396775.1 of Cephalopterus ornatus. NCBI lineage: Eukaryota > Metazoa > Chordata > Aves > Passeriformes > Cotingidae > Cephalopterus > Cephalopterus ornatus. Next base: position 84,616 of record VZRE01005218.1, on the reverse strand, counting down.
ATTAGATTATTTCCCCTATCATCCTGCGTCTTGCTGCAGTAACACCCAGAGTTAGAGTTCTCTCTTTTCTCTCTGGGAATTTCACTTTTTCGGACAATCGATGTTGAAGCCATGTTTTCATAATTTTACTTCCATTTCTGGAAGCCTAACTGAAACGAATTTTCAATTTGCATGTCTTTCTTTAGGTAATTTTCTGATTAAAATTGGTGTATTCTGTGCCTTCTCTTCCCAAAGTTACCATAATGGCCGTTTTCTACTCTGGATGACTTTTTTCCCATTTCTTATATGTATTTTGCTCGAGAAAATACAACTGAACAACTAAAATGCAAGGGACAAGGCTTTCTCGGTTTTTGTTTTTTTTTAAAGGAATTGACAATATTTAAAAATGAAGTCACTGATGCTACATTCGCTGTCTTTAGCTTACACAGAGAGAGACGTGACTGCATTTTTAATCTACCTTGCTCTCGTGTTACTGTTTGCAATAACGAGAACTCCTGACTTCTGTAGCTCAAGGAGCTTTTCTGGCTGTGGCTCCTCATCGGAAGACACCGTGGTCCCACAGGTCGTTGTGTTACTCTTTATCCCAGCAGTTCAAAGGAGGTTTGTTCTAGAGAAACACACTGGGACACGGGACATCCTGACTTTATAGAACAGGCTACACCGTTATGGACATTGGCCACCAGAACTTTAATCAAATAAAGGGGAAATTCAGTCCCAAAAGCTTATAAATAGCACAAACTGCCCTGCTGGATTTATTCCCAGATAAAATCCAGAATGTCTTTCTCTTCCCTTCCGATAGGAATCTCATGGGGCGAGTGATACACCCAGGACTGGGTAGGAGCTTTCATGTTCTCCTTTGGAGACTGGGGGGAAGGGAAAACCACAGCAATTAAGATCTCCCTCAGAGGGTGAGGCAGGGGCTCATTTAAAACACCTTCGCTCTTGATCTGGTAACTGAGCAGAGAGTCAGAATGCTAATATCTCTCTGTGGGGCCATCTCCCGTGCTTAGCTGAGTTGTTTAGCCAATTGTTCACCAAACGAGGGGCGAACTGTTCCCTCCCACCTTTCCTGCCCAGCCCGGGGGATCCATGCAGGGCAGGTGCTGGGAGAGGAGCTGAGATTAGGTGCAACTGCAAATACTCGATTTGAGGGCACTGACCTCCAGAGCCTTTGTAGAGAGGTACTGGGGTGATAGTTCGGGTGAATGCATCTCAGCAGCTGCTCGCTTGTTGTCCTTGGTCATCACCAGCTCGTGTCTGTGATCCCAGCCTGCCTTCTCTCGTGACAGCAGCATTTTCCACGTGCCTGAACGGCCCGACTCCCTTTTTGTGGTTCCTATCGAGTAGAAGAGAAAATATCGAATTGAAACATTTTTGCTTAGCCTTTAGTGGCTGAATTTGCTGACGGTTCAGCATCTCTGTTGCAGGGCTACAAATTATTCACAAGGAAAGCTAAGAAAGCCCTGCCCTTTCCAGTTAGGCTGAGGCTGCAGGTTGGAAATTTATCCACTTGGAAAATATCCTATTGCAGAGTGACAATGAAAGGACAGTAGTTTCCTGTGAAGTGCCAAGTTTTTGCTAGAGGTATTGACCAAACTGGAATGAGATCAGACAAGGAATTGTTTTGTGTATTTGGCACTGATGGGACAGGTCTGGCTCCTCACTTCTCTTTTCCTTGTGTGAGTATCCCACAGAATTTAGGAGAAGAGAAGTGCCCAGAGAAGCAGCTAAAAAAAGGGCAGAAAACATGCAAGAACGCACAACCTTAATGAGGCTGGGGATGTGCCTCATGGGATTCCTTTCTTTTGGAGTCCCATTCTTCCAGTGTCTTTCATCTTGTCCCACAAACAGGGATGTAGGCTTGCAAGTCAAAGGAGAATAATTTTGTACTTCAATGGTGCTGGCTTCTGTGAAGTGTAACTCTCAGCATGTGGTCATGCTTCACACTGGATTGTTTGGGATTATTTAGAATTCTGTGCCTTTTTATTTTTATCAGGCCTGAAAAGATTGGATGACCTAAAATGGTGCTTTGTTTTGCACTGCTGTGTACAGGCTGCCGAACACTAACAACAGTTCGAGTTTTTAATTGTTTTATAGTCAAACATTACTTTTAAAGTTATTTTCTGTAAGGTACCTGATTCAGAATTTACCAGCTTGCATATTCTGTTGTGATTGGGTTTTCCTGCTTATCACAGTTCCAGTAGAGACTCTGTGGATGTATTTTCAGGAGGAAAAAAAGGAAGAAAACATTTGTGCTCTTTGAGAGACCTTTTTATCTATCTTGCTATTATTTGCTTATTTATTTAATTCTATCTGTGTAATGACTATTTAAAACTTACATTATTTCATAATGTTTAGTGCCTAATTTTAGCTGGCATTCGGCTCTTACCAGTGACTTTAGGTGAGATGATACCCCTGCGCATTTAATGCATTTCCATATAAAATTCTTACTAAGTTATTGATCCTGTATTATAAAAGCCCCTTCTCAGTAGAATATTTGTTGCGCTTACCCTAAATGCTCTACTCAAACTCAAAGCAGCAAAGTACAAAGGGCTGTGACATTCTGCAAAGTCCTGGTGTGTTTAACAGATCTGCTCAGACTGAATTCCCTGAAGGGTGCCATCTCTAAAGGTATTTGCGGATGCAGGTTTTTTCATACTCCAACAATTAGTCTGTTTACAAGTACCACTGATCAAGACTGTATAATTTTTTTTTTTGGTAATAAGATCCATTCAGTTTAATTTACTCTGAATTTTTTCTAAAAATAATCTCTAACCAGATTAGTTGTGAAGAACTTATGTGTATTGTGTATTTCTTGGTGCTGAAAATTTTCAGCAGTAAAAGCTTTTGCTGTTGTCTTTTTCAAGTAAGAAAAAATTCGAGAAAATAGGCTGAGCTGTGCTACATCCTCAGTCTTTTGAATCCTTGCACCTTGAATCCTGAAAGGCAGATCTTAACTGCCTTAATGCTCTTTTAGGATGAGGGTAATTTAAACAGGGCTAATTTTTTCTTTAAGTCAGAAAAGATAACAGTTTGCATTAATATCATGTAGTTAATGAAATAAATTTGATTAATTAGTGGTGCTTTTGCTGTGGCCTTTGATACAGTTTCAGAATCAGAGACTTCATTTCAAGGCTAGTTTTAGCTATTTCCATAGTCCATCTTGCTTTAGGACATGTCCACTCCACTGCTGTGGAGAGCACCAGCTCTGACAATGTGCCCGTGCACGTGGAGTTCAGTCATGGGAAAAAAAAGTTATGAATACAGTAGCTATTTATTTAAGAGTTGAAGAAAACCCCATAGTTTTCTCCTGTGGACACCTTTAACTTAGTGTGACCCCAGGGAACCTCACAGCTCATCAAAAGTGCCCTTGCATTGGGTTACTGAAAGCAGGGTGGCCGAGGTGGGAGGGGAGAGGGGCTGTGGGAGGCACAGGAGCCCATGTCCAACCAAACCGGATGACTGCAGCACTCCTTTATTCCTGGGAGCCTATCCCACCTCCTGCCCAAAGCAGGGTCAGCTGTGGAGTCGGAGCAGGTTGCTCTGGGCTTTGTTCAGTCACAGCTTGAAAAACCTCTTGCACTGCTGTGCTGCCCTTAAAGGTGCAGAGGATTTCCTTATGCCGGCCTGAACCTCTCCTGTTCCGAGGGATGCCTGTTGGCTTTCACGGAAAAAGGTTTGGGAACTGTGGACTTAAGTCCTGGAGTCCAGACTAGGGCTGTTTAATCTGCAGTGTCCAAACAACTCCTCCGAGACCTCTCTCTTATGGTGGCAAAGATGCTGCTTTTCATTTCTAAACTGGTTCTTTGGTTTGGTTTGGTTTGGTTTTTTCCCTCTGGGCCATAAAATTCCAGCCTAATGAAAGGGTACAGAAACTTATTTTCTAGCACAGGGAACATCTTTAAAGCTGGATATCCACTTAAGGAGAGTGGAAGGAAAAGTGGCTGTGCACATCCATCAACATCCTGAGATCCCAGGCAGGTGTGAAGTTGCCCATATACCATTAAAGCTTTGTTCTCAGCTGAATGAAAACCCTCTCTGCAGTGGGATTTGTCCTGTAAGAAGATCTGAGCTCCTGCCCTCAACTCCAGGCCAGGGGCTGGGTCCAAGGGAAGGTACAACTGTGCAAGTTCTCTGGCCGCTGCTTCGCAGAGGGTGGGTTTTGAGCTGGTGTTGCCTGGGAGTGAGTTGCACACAACAGCTGTCATGATTTGCTGGAAACCCTCTGCAGGTAGCCCTGTTCTCTTTTGAGCAGCTCTGTGGGTGCTGTTCCTCTGAAAGACCAGTGTGTGACTTCCCTTGGCTGGAGTAGATGTGAGCTGAAGACGGGGAGTGTGCAAAGTGAATTTTGGTCTGTTCTGGGGAGGGGGAACACGGCCATCTTACTCCCGAGACTGTAGCTTTATGCTGTATACCCTTTGTGGCTGTCTTTCACGTGACAGCACATTTCCAGGCCAAGGAGGAAGCGCTGGGAATACTGAGCAGCTGGAGCTGACCTTTAGCTGTACAGGCACAGGAATGGACAACTTAGTCCTGATGTTTTTGTCCTGAGTCCCTCACTGCATAGGTAAGTACCCAACCAACCCCCAGTACTGCTCCTTGCTTGGAACATAGGCCGGGACATTAAAGAGCTATTGGGATGTCTGAGATTTATTGCAGAAGAGAGGACACAGCTGGGAGCAAGGAAAAGGCAGAGCTGTGTTAGTGGAGTGACGCCAGGGTTGTGAAGGGGATTTTTTGGACCAGACCAAGTGGAAAAGATGTCAAATTCTTGTAGCAGTGTACAGCAGCACCTAAGGACAGTTAAAGGAGCCACAGACGTTGCCAGTGACTCGTGTTATGTTCTGTTGCTTGGCTCCATGGTGGTCACTGACGGTTTTTCAACTTGCTTGGGACTGTTTAATTTTGGGTTATTTGTTTGGGTTATCTCCTTGCAATGAAGCTTTTGAATCCATCTGTCCTTTATGATCGAGCCTGACACTGAATGCTGAAATGGTTAAAGATGACCTTCCTTGCCATCAGCTGTGCTGCTTGTGTTCAGTGTATTGACCAAGTATATCAGAAGTAATTATCAGGCTGCCGCTCACAGCTGAATTTCCCTGCCAGTTGTGCAGTTGGTGCCCCGAAGGCAGACGTGTCCGTAGGGTTTGGCTTGTTTCCCACTGTGCTGGGAACACCCTGAACATGCTGGTGTCTGCTGTGTAACTTGTTCCTACCTGGGACCTGAACAGAGGTGGCAGGAGAGAGCTCTTGCCTTTCTCCCTGAATCTTGCTCTGTTTTCACCACACCTGCTTGTGGGGTTTTTAGTCACTGGTGAAAGGAATTATGGCTGAGGGGGCCATCAGCCCTAAGATTAGAGTAAGGATTCAATGGCTCTTGGCTAGGAATCTCAGGAAGCACTTACAGGTCATATTTTCAAAAGTTCCTAACATTTGCAGTTGGGACTAGACTTTTGGGTGTTGTTGGGAAGGTAGAAAAAGTGAGTGGTTTTTGTTTGTTTGGGTTATTTTTTATCAGGTTGCCTGGCATCATCCTCTGAGTTTTAAGGAACAGAAAGTTAATAAGGGAAAGTTGGGAACTGTAAGAACCAGGAACAGAGAGCAAATGGAGGGCATTGTTTGCCTAACTGTGCTGATTTAGGAGTGTCTCTTCTTGTAGGAATCAGCAGGGACAGAAATCTGACATTTTGATGTGCTTGTAGCTTCTCCTTTGATGTCAACTGAAAAAGTGTTGGTGACCTTAACTGACACTGAATTGTTTTGTTTCTCTCTTTGAGAGTTATACAAATAACCAAACAACAGATATTGTTTGCCTGTTCCTGAGAGCTTTTGTTGGTGTCAGTAACAGATTAAACGTGCCACAAGATTTGACAGTTCTGATGCAACTGAACTATTTACTCCTTGCTTTGGTAAAAGGATGTTTCTGAAAAACAGGACCTAGTACACAGCATTCATGCCAAAATAGTTTCTCTCTTATATATTTACAATTGAAAATATTTTAATCTTAACTGTCTTTATAATTTACATAGAAATTATATTCTTTAATAAGGACACATCTTGTAAAATCTTCATTAATGTTTGAAAAGGGTTTTCCTACAGTTCCCAACTTTCTGTGATGTTCTTATTAACTTTTTATTCCTTAAAACTCTTTAACATGTGAGTTTTTGCTATAAAATGTGATCATGACAAGCCCTATTCTTTAGAAAAGTAGAAGCCTTGCAGTTGTAGCAGAACTGGGCTTGCTTATGGTTTTCCTGGTGCAATTCTGCAAAAAGAGAATTACACCAAACATGCCAGGGCTCTCATGCAGAGAGGCACAGGATCTGTCTAATCAATGCCAAGATAGATTTTTCCAGCTACAGTACAGAAAAAACAATCCTCTATTTCCATGTGCTGTGTCTTCTCTGCCTCAACAGACCTTTTTTTTTTTTCTTGATTTGCATTTGGGGTTTTTTTCTGAAATGGATTTACTCCTAGCCCTTTATTTTCCTGTAAATTGTTTACCTGAACTTTCAAGAAGTAAATTGAGTGCTGTTGTAATAAATGCCTCTCTGTTCACTTCCCCAGATCTGGCCTGGTTTTCACCCAGATAAAACTTGTCTTATAAGTAATTTTTTTAAGAGGCAGAAGATGCAAAAATTCTGCAGTTGTTAAACAACTCAGTGAAAAACGGTAACGCTCACGTTACGGAGATGGAACAAAAAATCACTTTGTGCTAGTCAAGAATACCCAGAGGCTTTTCTGTGCCTGAGCTTTGTTACCCAATGCTCATATTACAGACGACTGTGACTGGAAAGTGCTCCAAAAGGGCATTGTTGGGTTTTAGGTGTCTGGGTAATGAGCACAGTTTGAATAGATAGGCAGAGCAAGCTGAAGGATAACAACACCTGAGCGCTGTGAGCTGCCTGGATCGGCCTTGGTGAATGGATTCTGCAGGAGCTGGGAGCTGAAAGGGAACCGTGCTGGATTTAACCCATGTCAGTTTTAAACAGGTTTAAACCAGTTCCTGGGCTGCTGACGGGTACCTCGTACACACAGCAAGGCCTGCCTAAGGCTATGGAGAAAGCAGGAAGATGGTTGTTATCGGGTGATTTGTGTAGGGAAGGGAGCAGGGGATTCTGCAGGGGCTTTTTGAGCTGGAAAAGGACAGATCCGAAGGAGGTTCAGTGAGTCTGGAATTCTGGTGATGGTCCATCAGGCCTACGAGGCACAGTGTGCACCAATCCTTTAGACTGCTCGGGGCACAAATCTAAGGGATGCAGCTTTTATGTATTTCCAACAAACCTGGGAGAACATTTGAGGTGCAACAACGGTTATTTAGCTATGGATAGTAAACACCAGTTTTTAATCAGAACTTGATAGACACTTGGGTGCTGCTGGGCCTTTTCCCACCCTGCTTATCAATGTTGCCAGTGATCTAATTCCTGCTTTCACTATTTCAGCTTTGATTTCAAAGTCAGGAGGGAGTGATATTTAACATTCATGTTGTTAGCACGTGTGCACTATTGATCTGCAACAATCATTTTAGACTTGAGTGATTTTAGGTTTGTTTTTTTTTCCTTCAGTTATCAAGCTGGCTTTTGCTTAATGCTTTGTTTTAAATATTATTCTGAAACGGCCTTCCCTGAATGGAGACATTGGATTTGAAGTTGTGAGACAGATACAGACAACGGGAGCAAGATAATAATAATAAAGATAATTAATATATTTTGATTACACTTGGCATTTTACTCCTCAGCAGTCTGGTGCTCTGCAGGAACAAGCTGGCAGCAGGGTGTGCCTGCAGCAGACTTCAGACAGCAAACCATTCACAGGAGTCATTCCTGAATGCTGATGGCCCTTCCCATACAAAAGGAGAGCTTGCAATGGTTTCTGCACCTTCAGGGAGTTTCCTAGCAACATCCCTGAGGAAACTGTATGCCAGGATTTTTGTTCCGAGTGCTTTTTGTTGAATATAGCAGCAGCTATAAAACAAAGGTCAAGAGCAGTTGAAGCTCTTCAAAGCGCTGTTGCCTTTTCATTTACTTGGAGAAATGTTTGTGTTGTAGTTTTCTTTCCGAAGGATAAATATCGGGTTACAACGCCATCAATAGGCAACCGCAGTTTAGTTAAACACGAACATGACTTAATCTAAAATGTTACTTCTCGCGGCAAAATTCCTGTCAGCATTTAACGCTGGGGCTTGCTTCCTGAGCAGGAGTCCCTGCTGCCTTGTGCCTGCTCCAGCACACCCAGAGACTCTCTGTGCAGCACCTGGCATGGGAACACACCATTGCTCTCATTAAAACAAAGAAGAAAGGTTTGGGATTTTTGTCTGGGAAGGCGTCTGCAGTCACTGTCTCGCTGTGTGCACAGACCTCAGGTGAGTCCCTGCTTTGTCATCAGTAACTTCCCCGGACAATACTTATTTCAGCTCCATCACTGCCTGGTTCTGTGTCAGAAGCTCTTGCTGGGCTTGTCCTTGCTGACCCTGCCGTCTTGTGAAGGGGAGAGGGCAGGGTTTACCTGTGCTGGGTGCAGGACTCTGGGTGGGGGTTGCAGAGTTCCTGGGGAAGCTGAGCCAGCTCTCAGCCCCTCCAAGCTCCTGCTTTCATCATGCAGAACAGGGACAAATGTTTCTGTCTCTTACAGGAGAGATGGTGATGTAGCCTAAAAAATGCACGCAGTTGTAATACGTTTTTGCTCTCTGCCCAGTCTCCTAGGTAATCTCTAGTTCTAGAGCCCAGTCTAGAAGTGGAATTTTACCATTTCTATTCAATTTCATGTGCTAGATAGGGGACAAAGCCTGCTACTGGCCTTTTTTTTTTCTTTGTGTTCTGACTCGGTGAAAAGATGTTTTACTTAGAGTATTGGATGTTGACCTTTTTTCATTAGCTACTTGAAGAAATACAGGTTCTGCATGGTTTAACATGTAAGCAGTCATCTAAAAAGTCAGCAGTCATCAGAAATAATTCTCTCTCAGCTCCCTGTTTTTTAATATAAATGATGGCTTTGGCTGGAATTTAATACCAAACAAACTAACCTGCTTAAGGCAACCTTCTGTTTCCTTCATTACAAAGGCTCTTAAGAAGTGCTGCCACCACTTCCCTTCTCTAAGAAATATTACCAAGTAGCTTGCTGAAGAAAATCAGCTGAGGATAAGGTGTTTTGAGACAACACGAAAAATTTCCAGTGAAAATCTGTCACAGCTAATAGAAAAAATGCAACACTGTCCCATTCAAACAGTTTTTTTCTCTTTCAGGTGATGTGACCCCTGTCCTCACGAATCCTCTCTTGCAGCCATTCTCCATTTCTCTGGCAGAAGGAATATGCTGTACCATATCGGATACAAACGCAGATCATGTGACGGTGACACAGGAAACTTTAGTGGAGCAATTAGTGAAAAATTATCCAGGTAATGTGTTGGTTTCCCCCTCCTTTTAAAAGTGGCTGTATGATTAGGCTTGAGTTTCTGATACTGGACAAGGGATCATAGAATGTTTACAAGCAAAGCTGGCAAGAGGAAGGAATGTAAATAAACAGGCAACTGATAGAATAGAGAAATGTGCAAACTCCTCAATCTGTGAGTGTCACCAGCACTGTCTCAGATGTAACCCTTTTCCCTTTTTTTAATAAATCTTCTTTGAGAATAAGAGGGACTTGAATGCAGTAGCATGTTGAGAGTATGCCCTTTCTAGAGGGCGGGAAAGCATAGAAGTGGTATTTAGACTGTGTGTCAGATCCCAGAGACTCCAAGTCCTCCTTCAGGAGACAGGAACACAGCTGACTTTGACTGCAAAGGGACTGGGTAGGTGTTTGCTATCAAAAAATATAACCAGCCTCGAATCTGGGGTTGTTGGTCAAATTCCAGCCCATTCCTTCCTGAAAGCAAATTACTTCCACTAAATGGGCTTTAGTCCCTTTCTTCTGATGGGGTAGCAGCCACTTCCCTTAAATGCTGCACTTTCTTTACATCTGAAAAATGTTCAATTTCCCTCAGGTCTGCAATACTGAAGTGTCATTGCATGTGAGTTTTTGTAAAAGCTCAGTGTGGCCCTCTCAGGAGGCTGCTTTGTTAGATACTGAGCTGCTTTCGAGTCCTCTTAACCTTACAACTCTGTAAATGTTACAGGCTGATCTGCTAGGCACTCTCACCAGTGGGAAAAATGCGAACGCAACCCCAGAGATTGGCCCAGACTCCCGCCAGGAACATGATGTAGTCCACATGTGCGCCGAGACAAGCACAAGGTAGCATTCATTTTTAGGTCACCCAGCCCTCTCAAAGTTTGTAGGGACTGAATGTATTTCTTGCTATATTTTCACCTTGCTGGAAGTTTTCCTTCCTGTGGCAGGAGATCAGCTGTGACTAGAGCAAGGACTCGGTGACACCTGATGGAAAACCAGTAGCTGAGACCAGTCTCAGTGAGATAATAAATTGTCACCTGAACAAATCATACCAGAAGCTTTAGAGAGAGCGATAAAAGTAATTGTTAAATAACATGCCAGGAGGGAAGCGCTTTGAACAACGCACTGTTTGCTTTGTACCTGGCAGAAGGTCTCTCTCATAAATATCATATACTGACAAAGGGAACACCCTTGCTTATTTGAGGAGAACATACTGAGCTCTCTGTCATCAGTGCTGCAGTCACAGCCAAAAACACAGCTGGCCTTCACCTAAAGGCTTTGTGTGTTCCACATTCAGTTCCTTCCAGGTCTGTTGTATGTAAGTTATTTTTTGGCCAGCACCCGTTTTATTTGAAAGCTTATTTCTGATTTGAAATATCTGTCTCTTCGTTGTAGGCATTGCAGTTCCCTCCCACGGTATCTTATATAATATCCTGGGCACTCTAATTAAGGAAAGGAAGATCTATCATACGAGAGAAGGATATTTCATTGTGACTCCCAACACATACTTTATCACTAATAAGGCCACAGAAGACAACAGAAGGGTCCTGTTGGAGGGCAGTTGTTGCTATTCAGCACCTTCCATCACTTACCTGGTAAACATTAAGCACTGTGCAAACCTAGTGAAAGAAAACATTCCTACTGTATCCTGTTACAGATCCTGCCATTGTTTCCCTGTCCAAAATATGCTCTGCGAACAAAGACATTGGCAGCTAGTGAACCATGAATCTAAGGGAGAGGGAAAGAAAGACAGCAGTGAATTGAAGCCTTCAATTGAAACTCAAGGGATCTGCACATCTGCTGAAAATCATGCCTGGGACACCATCAAATCCCTGACATCTATGAAAGCAAAACTGAAAAGCAAAAGGTTTGGCCTTGGCCATTTCTGGAGAAGTTTTTCTAAAAAAGAAAAACACAAGAAGGAGTACTCCACTTTTTCAGCCCAGTTTCCTCCCAGGGAGTGGCCAGTCAGGGATGAAGATGACTTGGACAATATTCCACGTGATATTGAACATGAAATCATCAAGCGTATTAACCCTACTCTTACTGTTGATAATTTGATTAAACACACAATATTAATGCAGAAGCTCGAGGAGCAGAAAAAATACATCAGTAAAGAGAAAAAATACATCAGTAATGGTACCTCAGCTGAAGTGTCAGTAGTCAGGCAAAACCATCAGTCAAAGGATTGCACTCAAAAGGCACAGAGTAAAACAGCAAAACACACCAGGAAAACCAAATCAAAGAAAGAGAAGCAGATCAGCAGAAGCAGGAAATCTCCCGCACAGGAGATGACATCCCAAAATGTGCAAGCGGAAGAGAGCCTTTCACCGACTGTCAGAAACCAAGAGCCCCCTGCTGTAGCAGTGCAGTCCCCTGTGTTCTATAAAAAGCAGATTACGAATCCTTTCCAGGCTCTGCCGTGGAGATGCAGCTTCTACGCGCGGGGGTACCGAGGAGTCATCAACAGCCACCTGAAGAGCCAGGCAAGGGGGCAAGGCAGGGCTTCGCACAGGCCACGGCCCTCAGCCTCCTGGAAACCCCCTGCCTACAAAACTGAGCAGCTGGCTGACAGAGCCAAGCAAAACCACCCACCCCACGCTCACAGGTCCTGCCTCCAACTCCAGAAAGACAGCTTAAATGAAAACTGTAGCTGTCTGCAAGGCAGTAATCTGCAAATAGACAATAAAAGTAAAGACTTTCTGGAGAGTAATATTTCTGAAGAAAACTCCTGTGGAAGAACATTAAAAAAAAGTCCTGGGGATATTAAAAAGTCCCCTTGCTTCTACACTGAACATAGTGGTGCGTGCAAAGAAGATGCACAGCTTTCACTCTGTCTGAAAGATGAACGTTGCAGAGGCAAAGCTGACACTGTACGTGAGTTATTAGATCAAACAGCAAATGAATTTCAAAATGTCCATCTTTCAAATGATAACCTGGTAAAAAAAAATGGTGTGAAATACAGACAAAAGACTGATAAAAAGAGTGAGCTGATATTTAACCCTGACTGTGCCAGCCATCATGGGGCAATGAAGCTGGAAAGCGAGGGATTTACTGACAACTGCCACCTTCAGAACCAAAAGAGACACGATGGGGACACCCGTAACCTGTTCTATCTGTATGACAGTTCTGAGGGCTGTGAGCCATGTCATCCCCCGCCTCCTGGCCATGCCTTTTCAGACACAAGAGACTGGAGTGCAGCTGCGTCCCTAAAATCCTATCAGGTTAGTGACTGTCCTGCCCAGTACAACTCAACTGTAAATAAGTGTGGCTCTGGAGAGCATGGCTCTCAATGTAAGGGAAGTGGCAGCTTTGCAGAATCAACAGATGGCTTAAAAGAGCACCCCAAACCAGACTTCACAGAAGAAAGCTGGTTGTGCAGTCAGGTTCTTCCGACAGGTCACAGAAAGGCTGAAGGAACTGGCCTCCCTGAGCTGGGAAGGCCCCAGCTGTGGCAGGTTCCTGCCTCCCTGCTGATGCTGACATCGGGCACAACTTCCCCCCTGAGGTGGGAGGAGGAGGAGGAGGAGGAGTGGCACGCTGTGCTTTGGGCTCCCAGAGCAAAGAAACGGGAAACCCTCTGGGAAAAAAAGAGCTGGTTTTTAAGAACACATGTTCTGTGATCTCAGGACAGAGACACTCAGAAGGGACAGAAAGCCACAGCATTACAGGAGATAGCGGAATTGACTCCCCAAGGTAAGAAAACACATGTAACTAAGTTCGTTTTATCTTCAAACTGACCATCAGATTTAGGCAGAAATGTTGCTGTAAATCATAACCCCTCCCTCCTTCCCCAACACCAAAATTCTTACTATCTTTCAAAACTTCAGTGTTATGACCCGTAAATACTCAAGCTGCATATTTATTTACATGAGCGTTCTCCCGAAATCAGTTAGACAAATGCTGCTGTTTATCCTTTGCACGAGGCAAGAAAACAGTATGAGCTCTGCCTTGCAGGTGGAGATGGCCAAGGGCAGAGACGTTAAGAAACAACACAGTGTTTGATAAACTCCTGCTAGAAGGCAAGTTCAGCTCACAAAGATGTTGCCATATGACAATACAGATACTGTTACAGTTTCTGCAGCTGTAGACAAAGGTGCTGTATAGAGGTGTCAAATCCAAATTTAAAATAGAAAACACCAAGTGACTTGCTCACAACTGACAGAAGAACGTGTACACTGCCTGAGCTACAAGCTTTGGCTTCCTTTCATAGTGTACATGTCGCCTGTAACTGTGCTTGAAAAACCCCTTAGTGGAAAGCAAGTTGGTATGAAATAATTTTTTACAGAGTTGTACGTGGAGAAGGCCTACAAAACTAAATTGGCTAGAACATGCTGAGGGCAAAAGTCACATCCATCTTCTAGTAGGAACACATATTCTTAATATCTTTAACGACTGGTATTTATTTAAACCATTTGAGTCTTCATTAGATGTGTACTGTCACCTCGAGAAGCCAGTATTTCAAGGAACAAATCACACACTACAGTTTCTAAGGAAATTCTGCTGATTTTTAAATTTTCCCTTAAGCAGCTTTTGGCTGTGCACTCTTTCAAACACACTCCCTGTGTGTCACTTGGACACGAGTAATACATGAGTAAAACTTAAAATCTTTAGCAAAATATATTTCAGAGGGTCATTTTGACTGTTTGTACTGATGCCATCTGTGGCACCACAAGCTAAGCCAGCTTGGTTCCTGGAATGTGAAATCTGACCTCTAATAATTCTATTATTTTAGATGGACTGAAAAGAAGATGAAGCTTCCTGCCGAATTCTAAAAGCATAAATAATAACGTGGAGGACAAGCAGAAGGACAATCGCAAAATTTCTCACTACATCTAACCCTGGTCATGAATACTTGATTCTTTTTTAATGAGCTTTGTAAAATTTCCCTTTGTAACAAGATAACCATCCTGTAAATGCAGTCAGTCACATCAGTCTCTAAATCAAAGCTTTTTAGTTCAGACTTTTGACCATAGTATTTGGAGAGCTCGTGTATTTCGTTTGCACTCATCTTTAATTATTCTTTGTGTCCCTGTGATAATAAAAATGAGAACTGGCATCTTCATTCAGACCACACCACTGACCTGGAAAGGGTTTGTGTTGCTCTAGCAGGAACTGGAGTTGGACAGGGCTGTTTTACACTGTAATCCTGGAAAGGGTTTCCTACTTGTGACACAGGAATGAGAGCACACTTCATCTCCCCTGCAGGAAGCAAAGGAAACGAACTAGACACACACCTGCTTACTACAAAAATTCCTGCAGTCCCAAGGTTCTCTCACTGCGTCCTGCAGAGCTCTCAGCTGTGCTCCTCGATCTACTTGGTGTGTTTGTATCTGGCGAGCAGGATTTGGTCTTTGCAAATGAAAAGGTTTTGGCGCAGGAGTCAGCAGGGCCGGGCAGCGGCACCGCTCTGGGAGAAGGCCCGCTCTGCTCCCCAACACCTCTTTCCTTAAGGAATCGACACCCTGGCGGCCGGCAGGATCCCTCCACAGCTTCCTAAGACTCATTTTGACTTCTTAAACCCGATTTTTCTCTCTAGGTACGAGCAGACTGTGTTGGGCTCGTGCTGCCGGTCACCACAGGCGTGTGGTCCTTTTCAAGTCTTAGAGGCATCTGGTCATTCTGCCGTTCCCTACGCTAGGCTCTTTGCTACCGAACACGTGCCTGCGGTAGTTACGGGAACGAAACGTCACGGGGCTGTAAAGCCGGCGGCGCTGCGGTTGCGGGCGGGGTCCGTGAGGCGGTGGCGTCGCGGAGGCCGGCGAGAGGGGCCGGGCCGAGCCCTCATGGCGGCCCGTCATGGCGGCCGCGCCCTCAGCGCGCGGGGGCCGCCGGGGGTTGGAGTCC
>VZRE01005218.1:56579-68794 GCA_013396775.1 Cephalopterus ornatus | reverse complement strand
CCCTGTACCTGTCCCCCCCCGCTCCCGGCAGTAACTAGAACGTGCGCTCCAAGGTTTAACTGTTCCGCGCCTTCTTCCCTGTTCCCTGCCCTCGGATCTACGAGCGTGTGTTTTCGTTTGCTCTGTGCCTTGCCAGAAGGAGAAGAAAGAGAAGAAATCTAAGCGCCGGGACAAGTTTCAGAGGGGGAAGGCTCCGACAGATGAAAGCGAGGAATCGGATGAGGAGGTTTATACCCCGAAAGTCAAGAAGTCGAAGGGTGTCAGTAAACAGAACGGACATGCGAGAGAGGAAAGCCTGGAGAAACCGAAATTGCCTTCCTTAAGCAGCAAGTCCTCCCGCAGGAGCCGACAGAGCAGTTCTAGTGAGACGTCAAGTGACAGCGAGAGCGAGAGTGAGCAGGAGCAGGTAAAGCCAGCGATTAGGTTTAGTTAAGTGGTGTGTGCAGCTTTCAACTCCTGTCTTGCAATAAGGCCAGATTTAGAATGGGTTGTCCTTTCCGCCTCCCCTCCCAATCAGCGGAAAGTGCTGTAAATTTTCAGGGTTTGAAGCTTCTTGAATTGTCCATTCTGTTGATTATTTGCCAAAATTTTGAGTTAAGAAAGTCCTGAAGTTCCAGATCGGTGCACCGGGGTTTCCTCGCTTCAGCAGTCTGTCAGCTTTGGCAGGCAGACAGGTTGCAGTGAGACGGAGCTTTGATATGATTCAGCATCATTAGGTATGAGTGTTGGGGTGTCCTGTGCAGAGCCAGGAGTTGCACTTGGTGATCCTTGTGGGTGCCTCCCAACTAAGGATATTCTGCCATTCTGATTCAGAGTTTTCAGAGTTTTGGTTTGGGTGTTTTGCATTTACTGTGCTGTTAGATGTGGAATAGTCTTCACTTACAGAATACTTGCTAACTTCATCCAACTTCAAGATATGACGGTAAACCAAAGAAGGCTCTTTAGCTGTGATGCTGTCACTGAAGTGTGTGACACCAGTGCCTGTGCTGTTACCTTGGATTTACTGACAGTCACATGATATTCACGTGGAATCTTACCCGAATTATTCTTTACCCAACAGGAGCTGACTGGCGAACAGAAAGAGGGGGCTTTCTCCAATTTTTCTATTTCCAAAGAAACTGTCCAGCTTCTTCAAGGTAAAAAAAAAAACACCTCAGTGATCTCTGTCACGTGTTTTCATGCCCAGTGTACTGGATCAGTGAGCTTTGAGGTGTGCTCTGCTTGTGGTTATGCAAGCAGGGGGGCTGAGCAGGAGACAGGGATTGCCTGCTCTACATGTATCTTGGAACACAAACTTTCCTGTTTGCAGTGTTGCCCAGCTCAGCCTTTACCGTAGAATTCTAAATGACATAAGCTAAGGGAGAAAAAATTTAGTGATGCGTGAGAATTTTTCAGTTAGAGGTTATTTTGGTGTGAATAAAGGAAAACTAGTTGTATTTAGTGTCTTTGATGTTGGATTGTACGTGACTTAGTATGAATTAGGAGAGGAATAGAAGGGGTTTTGAGATATGTATTATTTGAAATGAAGAGACTTTCATGGATAGCTGGGGAGTATTACAAAAATAAAGGCACAGTACTGAAAAGTCTCCCATAAAGGCTGATAATTTCATCTGTCCCAGCTGGTACTGTGTGTGGTGAGATGAAGCAGGAGAATAAAATGGACAGACCCAGGGCACTCTTTGCAGATGACCCCTGTGATAAATAAATCAGTGGAGGTGATGATATAAGACTTAGTTAGATGATATAAGACTTAGCGTAGAGTTGATGGAAATTCTGATTGGAATAACTTCCACTGAAGAGTATGAAAGAACACCTGTGAAACGATCATATTAAGGAAATCTCTTGGAATTGTCACAGCTCGAGGAGTGACGTACCTGTTTCCCGTGCAAGTGAAGACCTTCAACCCAGTGTATTCTGGCAAAGATGTCATTGCTCAAGCACGAACTGGAACGGGGAAAACATTCTCTTTTGCCATTCCCTTAATTGAAAAGCTTCAGGGAGAGTCCCAGGAAAGAAGAAGAGGCCGTCCACCAAAGGTAACTGTGCCGAGGCAGAATGCTCGTTTTGCTTTGTCCCGCGTCCCAGTGATTCAGATTTTAACCCACTGGGGAAGTTCTTCAGGTTTGTGCAGGGATAAGCCAACCCACATTAAAGGTTGTTTGAAATCTGCATTCGCTGGGCTTTGCCTGTGCCCTGTGCTGCCTCACAGGTACAGGTGCTCAGCGCAGAGCACCACAGCTCTACCCACTTGTCAGTTCCTTGTTCTGCCACGGGGAGACCGAAACCACAGGTGTGCCACGTGTTCCTCTAGTTTTGTTCAGTCACCCCACAGGGCCACGGGTTACCGGGTGCTTGTTTTTCTCCCAAATTAGGAATAGATTAGTTACTAGTGGTAACTTGACAGCTCGATGAAAGCTGTCTACTTAAACAGGCTTTTTTTTTTTTTTTAAACATGTAAATAGTGGGTGGTTTTAAAAACAGGCTTAGTTTTCACAAGGACCACCACCAAATGTTGAAGCTTCTGCTCCAGAGAGCGTGGATTCGTTATGATCTCGTGTGCGTGCTGCCAGTGTGGTTTAAAAACCACGTGCGGTTTTTCTCTGAATTCTTACGATGCCTCCAAAACTAGGCAGGCCAAGGCTCGTGGTGTCCTCATTAATAATTTCTGTCACTTTATTTCATCTTGTCACCCTTCTCATAGATTACCTGAAGTGCATTCCAAAACTAGTACTAGCGGTTTTAGATGCATCTGCCTGTCCCTAGATTTGGCAGTCCTTTAAGGAAAGGAAAGCTTTCTTTCAGGCAGCCTTCAAAAAGATTTCAGGCCCCACTCTACCCTAATACACTACTACTTGCTTTTTTGGTAATGGGTTTGAATGTTGAAAGAAGTACCGGGATAAGGATTTTAAGGTTCCTTTTGTGAAGCCACTGATGCCAGGTTTGAGAGCAGCATGTTCCACTGAATTAGTTACGTGCCTGCGGTGAGGCCTGTGTACTGGAGAGAGGAGGATTCCTTGGGTGCTTCTGCAGGGATGTGTTTTAGCACTGACCACAGCTCTGCAGGCTGAACATGAATCCCTGAGTCACAGGGAAGGCGAGGGACAGCTGATGGCTCTTCCTTACACCTTCTCACAGGACTGGGGGGCATTACTGTGCAGGTGTAGAAGCCTTGTATTACCCAGATCCCTCAGTCTTGTACTCAAGCAGCAGATGGGCTTGTAGAGGGAGACTTGTAGCTGATCTGTTCAGGAGCTGAAGTTAAATAAGATTTAAGCATGTCCTATCCCATTTAAAAAGAAGTTAGCCTGTCCCAAATGAGTATGTTCTGAAAGAGTTTAATGATGTTACATGAGGCTCAAGCAGCGTGTTTCTCCAACCTTTCCTTAGATGACTATTTAAACCAGATTATTTTAATTTTGTAAATGGTCAAGTCTAAATTGATGATTAGAAATCTAGTGGTTTCCTGGCAGAAGCCATGCTGAGAGAACATCTGTTTGTCTTCCTTCTGTGTAGGTTCTAGTTCTTTGCCCAACAAGAGAGCTGGCAAATCAGGTTGCCAAAGATTTCAAGGACATCACAAGGAAGCTGACAGTAGCTTGTTTTTATGGAGGAACTCCATATAATGGACAAAGTAAGTGACACTTAGGATGAATAATTGAAATGTTGATTGACTGACATATTTAAGTAATGCATTTGGGTCTTTCCAAACACACATTTTTAGCTCAGGAGTTGGAGAATTCAGTAGCTCAAAATGTGTCTCACGGAGATAAATAGCTGTAGCTCTCAGTTATATTCTCGGTGTTGCTTATCTGCTCATGTACCTTAAATTAAAGTGAAAGAGATTATACCGTGTGCATAATCTGGGTTTAGGGTCTTGTAAACACATTTTCTTTAAAAAATGTTTGGTCTTAGAGCTGTGAGTGGGTATGTGGTTTGTCATGTGATAAGGGATATCCAGAGGATTTGTAAAGTGGAGAAGAAGTTGTTGTGACAGCGTAATTTACCATCTTGGTGGTTGTATACAAGGAATGAGAATAAGCTCTTTCCTCATGTTGTGTCTTGGGATGTTAGGGATGAATTTTTTTTTTCCACTGCAGAACCTCAGGAAGGAGCTGAGTGCAGTAATTTGGATAGTTAAATAAGTAAATTTCTTAAAAGTTTCCAATTAAGGTAGACAATGTGGGAAGAGTGAACTATTTCTAAAGAATATTAAAAGAAGCTCATTCTTTGTTACTCTTTAAATCATGGGGAGAGGGAAAGTAGGTGATTTTATTTTTTTTTTTTTTTCATTCAGGAACAGTAGTAGATTTTCTACCTTAGCTTTTGCCAGATTTTCTCATCCTGTTCCTTTGTTCTCATATTTGTACGAAGAGCACCCAGGAATGGTTTAAGCAGGTGTTTCATTGTTAGCTACCATGTGTTACTGATGTACAGAGTGCTCCCTGGCTCACTGCTGGCTCCTCTCCTCTTTCCTGTTTACCAGTTGATCTCATAAGAAGTGGCATTGACATTTTGGTTGGGACACCTGGTCGTATCAAAGACCACCTTCAGAATGGCAAACTGGACCTTACCAAGGTGAAACACGTTGTGCTCGATGAAGTTGACCAGATGCTGGACATGGGGTTTGCTGAGCAAGTGGAAGACATTTTACGAGTTGCATACAAGAAGGGTAATCTCAATATTTAAACGAATAGCAGGAAATATTACTAATAACTTAGTTTGCTAAAATTCAGGAATATTTTTGTGAAAGTGGCAAGGTGGCTTTGTTTAGAAGTGACTGAATATTATATGTTGTTAATGCAGTTCCTAAGGAAGCAACCTGAAACTGGGAATTATTCACAGAACCTTTGCAAAGCTTAAAGTCCAGTACCTGGGAACCTGTAAATAACTGTCTTTGACACCTTTTTTTAAGTTGTGCTTGGACTTTTTCGAATTAAAAGGAATTAGCTTTTCACCTTTTACATTGCTTGAAAACAGACTGGATTTCTTGGTCGTAGTAACTTTTTCCTAATCTTGAAAATATTTGGACTTCCTAGAGTATTTTTTTCTCCAGATGTCGGTAATGTGTGAATTTAAAAAGCTAACTGCCTTCTTTAATGTACTGACACTTAAACTTGTGGTTTTTAATCACCCCTGTAATCAACATGTGTACATCTGTGAGACGAAACGTATGAAGTTTGTGAAACATTGTTCTGGCTTTCTTTTAAGATTCTGAAGACAATCCCCAGACACTGCTGTTTTCTGCAACTTGCCCACACTGGGTGTACGATGTGGCCAAGAAATACATGAAGTCTAGATATGAACAGATTGACCTTATTGGGAAAAGAACTCAGAAGGCTGCTACAACAGTAGAAGTGAGTAATCTGTCTAATGTGGAGTATTTTCAGGCTTTTCCCCAGTTTTTTTATGCTGCAGAAGGTCATCCTGTCCTAAGGTGCGTTATCAGAATGGTGTTGGAAGTTGTTTTGAGAATGTGTTTTCAAGCACAAGGCACATTACAGCCTAGTCAGGCTGTTTCTAGGTTTAGGATGTGCCTCTCTTCTCCCAGCATCTGGTGACCATATACACATCTCAGGTGCAATGAGGATTTGGTTGTCGGTTCTGTATCTGGATTTATCCAAGTGGGAAGCAAAAGGCACACACATCAACCTGGCCCTTCTAAATCACTGTGGACATCACAGTTGAACTGAGCTGTTCTGTACACAGGAGATTTTTTTTTTTTTTTTCAAACTTCCTGTAATGCCTCAGCTCAGTAGGTCCTTGCTGGCTATGCAGTAAATTCCATAGCAAGGAATACTATCCATGTGTGCTAGAAGCTTGATTTCCTCTTACTCTAGTTATTTGACTGAACATTAGACTGGTTGGGGTGGACATAAGAGCCCTGTGGATTTTGCATGTTCCAGGAACGTGAGTTAGCATGTTTCCCCATCAGGAAACTGTGTAACTCTGTACTATTTCTGTATTTTAAAGTTTCAGGTGTATTTAAAAAGAATCTTATGTCTTTATGTAAGCTGAGCGCTGGAATTCTTCTCCACAGCATTTGGCAATAGAGTGTCACTGGTCCCAGAGAGCTGCAGTTATTGGGGATGTCATCCAGGTCTACAGTGGCAGCCACGGGAGGACCATTGTGTTCTGTGAGACCAAAAAGGAAGCAAATGAACTGGCTCTGAATGCTTCCATCAAACAGGTATTTCGTTGTCTGTATTAAGTAGCAAAACCTGTCAGAGATGTATCAACCCTATGTTCATAGCTAGACCTATGCTGAGTAGGTTTTAAAGAGAGTTTCAGAGTGGATAAGGCAGGCTTTTGCATGTGGTCAGGTAGGATTTTAGTCTTTCACACTGACATTAAACAAAAATTGTAAGTCCTATCTTGAAACAGCCAAGCCTTGCATAGATGGTGTGGATGGCAAGTTAGGGCATAGTTTCCTGTGTCACAGTAATTAGATGTGAGGATAAGACACACATTGCAATTCTGTTTTCCTGCTGTTATTAAAGGCCTTTGAGGTATATGAATAAGAATTACCGAGTAAATATTGTTAGACTCCTAAAATATAAACTCTGGTAATTCAGTTCTTCTGTATCTTGCCATACAGTGCTTATCAAATACCAAGGTGTTGTATCCAAAACTGACCATAAAATGGAGCGCTGTCTTGGATTTTGGTACAGTTCTAAAATAATACTGTTTTTCAGGATTGCCAGTCGTTGCATGGTGACATTCCTCAGAAACAAAGAGAGATCACACTGAAAGGTTTTAGAAACGGTTCGTTTAAAGTTCTGGTTGCAACCAATGTAGCTGCCCGTGGTTTAGATATCCCAGAGGTTGACCTGGTTGTACAAAGCTCACCTCCAAAGGTAGGAGACTGTTATGTTGGATGTCTTGTCATAATTTGTAATCCCATTATCAAGTGGTACATGCTGCCAGGTGATGGTATTGCCCACACAGTTTATCAGCATTGCATGTGAGAAATAAGGGTGAGAAATGTCCTGGGTGGTAGAAGTAGTTTCTCATGGGGTTTTTTGGGAGTGTGTCAGTCCCTGACATGTTTAAAGATGGTCTCCTTACAATGCCTTTTTAGGAGGCTGTTCAAAGCCTCTCCCTTCAAAGGCTGGGTGTGGTGATTGCAAGTCTGGAAGCAGTGAGAAGAATGATTCACTAAGTAGGGGTGTATATGAGGAAGGGACCCCCAACAGTGAGAACAGTGGCTGAAATTAAGTGTTTAAAAGAAACAATGTTTCAGTGGATTTGCTATTAATATGACAGTAACCACGCTCACGTTGATGTGCAGGAGGGTGAGTGGGATGGTTCTAGAGGTACACACGCTCCAAGTGTGTGGTGATGCATGAACAAGCCTTAGTTGATCCATGTTCATGGCTCTGGCTTTCAAACCGTGTTTTCTAGAGGATTATGGGAAAGCGTATTTGCTTGACATTAGTGAAACCATGTTTTTTAATTTAATTCTCTAATGCAGCTACTGTGCATTGTTTAGGCTTAACTACAAGAGCTTCTACAAGTTGGGTGGGTGCAACGAGTTGATTAAATGAGAGTGAATTAGGTAACTCACAGGGCTGTCTGTTCTGAAGGATGTGGAGTCCTACATCCATCGTTCCGGGCGCACGGGTCGAGCTGGGCGCACGGGGATCTGCATCTGTTTTTACCAGCGAAAAGAAGAGTATCAGCTGAGACACGTGGAACAAAAAGCGGTACAGTACAGTTTCCTTCTGTCTGCGCGCGCTCTCATGTGGTAAGGGTGACGTTTTAAAGTGTAACGTTTTGTGCAGTAGCTCAGTTACAGAATGCAGCTCCTGCGGCACCCAGGGGAGGTTCGCGTACCTTGGGGTGCACTGTCAGCTGCTGTGGGGCAGGGAGAACGCTCTGCACGTTCTCATGCCCACGGTTTTTCTGCAAGTGCCAGTGAGGTTGTCCCTGTGGAAGTGAGAAAAAGCTCACGGGAGCTCACAGTGTTCACCCTAGTTGTGATCTGATCAGTGATGTGCATATGTGTAACTTTACTGGGAAGTGTTACTTGCATTTTTGCACTTCATGCACGATTCCATATGGTAGTCCTCTTGCCAATTAAGTGTTCAGTTGGGATGAGTTTGTTTACTGTTGGCACTTGAAACTCAGACTCACATTTAGACTAAGGCTCTGTAACTTGTATTAAATCCGAATCGATCAAACTAAAAGTAATAATTTAGAATTTGTAGGACCTTATTTTCTCCAGGATTCTGCCAAAATAGTCTCTGCTTATTTCAGTTTAAGGTCACTGAATTGTTTAAACTGACCTGGTACGTAAAAGCCTTTTAAGTGTTACCCATTTACCTCTAAGCTTGAACTTGCAATTTTCCCTAGGAAAAACTGGAAGTTAAAAGGAGAAAATAAGAAGAAAAATTATATACTTAAATGCTTGTTTTAGAGTGGAGTTCAATACTGCTTCTTTAGAACCGACTTACTTATGGTCTGCAATTTTAATTTGTGTTTTGCCTTTTAAATTTCAGGGCATTACATTCAAACGTGTTGGTGTTCCTACTGCAACAGACATAATAAAGGCTTCCAGCAAAGATGCCATGAGGTGTGTTTGGGAACTCGAGTCCTGCTCTGTCTTCCTGCGTTCCTCGTTCAGAAGGGCTGTTTAGGTTGCTCTTTGCTGTCTCTCTGATCACTATTAAAATCTTGAACTACTGTTTTTCTTCTCTTCCAGAGCTCAGTAAATATTAGTGTATAAGTTTTTAAATTTTTTTTCCTTTAATTACTTAGGTGCCTGGATTCAGTTCCTCAGACAGCTATTGAGTATTTCAGAGAATCTGCTCAGTTGCTGATAAAAGAGAAGGGACCAGTTAATGCTCTGGCTGCTGCTCTGGCCCATATTTCGGGCGCTACTTCCATCGAGCAGCGCTCGCTGCTGAACTCAGATGCGGTAAGGAAGGGTGTATGGCTTTTTTAATGTCTGCCTTGGACCTGGAGAAAAACAACACACCTCTGTGTTGTCTAAAGAGGGAATTATTGGTCTCCCTAGATTTTGTTTTGAGCGCTAGACTTGAGCCACTGGGAACCACTGATTTTGTTAAAGCAACAATATAGCGGCTGATATAGCAGAGATATGTCCCTGTAACAGTATCAGTACAGAGCTGTGGTTAATAAATGTAGATCGGGAGGTCTCTGATGTGTGATAGATGTGCTGAAGCTGATTCCTCTGACGGAATGGAACATGCCCCATTCCTTTTCAGGGGTTTGTTACAATGATCCTACGCTGCTCTGAAGAAATAAATAACATGAGCTACGCGTGGCGAAGGCTGCGAGAAGTGCTGGGTGACGATGTCGATCGGAAGGTGAACAGAATGTGTTTCCTCAAGGGCAAAATGGTAAGTTTTTGGTTTGTGTCTCTGATACTGGGCTCTGCTGGTTGCAGGCCTTTCTCAGCAATGGTCAGGGAAGGTATTTGGTGTTTTTCCATGTCCCAGGCACTGTTGGTAAGGACAGGACTGCTGGGCCTCAGTTTGTTTTATTAGGACCTGTGGCTCTGCTGCCGTGCTAAGGAGGTAGGATAATGCATGGCTGTGGGGAGAGCAGGACAGCTGAAAGGTATGAGGTGTGTGCTAACTGAATGACGAAGCAGAACAAGATTTCTTAGGACAGCCACTTCTGATAGTGCCTGTCTGTCAGGTGTAGATTTGTAGGCTCTGTGGTTTTTAGTTGCAGTCATTTTACAAGGTTTGACTTGTATCCATTAAAATTACTCTTTCTTTTTAGGGTGTGTGCTTTGACGTTCCTGCAGCAGACCGAAAAGAAATAGAGGTACATTCATTGCAATTTCTGGGCACAGCAGACTGTAGACGAGACTGGCTGGGCTGGGTTAGACTGAAAACATTATGAAACCTGTAGCCGGCCTTTTTTAGTGGCAGAAGGGGTGGCTTGAAGGAGTTGAAGAACGGAACAAGCATACAGTGGTTTTTTCCTAAATGCCTTTCCTAAGGCATTCCCCTGTGGCTTGAAACTTTTGCACTGAGTAAAGAGGTGGTGTGAAGACTCCACCTCTTGTCGCTGCTACTGGATTCAGCAGCAGCAAGCTTTGTTGCCCTTTTTTTCTGTTCCCTGCCCCCATTTTCACCCAGAATTCTCTCCACAGAAAAGTGAATTCGAGGTTTTCACTTGGCAGAATTAGTATTCCCATGCCAAAATTCCCTAGACTTCCTTATCTTTGCTTCAGGTGTTTCTCTGTTAGTGCATCCCTATACCCTCATGACCTAGTATTCATTCACTCCTAAAGCAATGTTTGGCTCTGGATTAGAGGGGAACCGAGGGGAGGTTGTGGATTTGTAATCAGTAATAATTATAGTGGTGTTCCTAACAACTGAAAGCTTTCAATTTTGAAACCAGTATTGGCACTTCAGTTAGAAGCTTGAATCCCCCATATTGGCCCGGAATTTTACCTTTTCAGTTGACCAAACCTAACAATTATTACATACCCTGTGTTGACGTTCCTAGAATTTAACTTGCTGTTGTCTGACTTTATTTCGAAAGGCAAAATGGGAAGATTCAAAACATTGGCGTTTGTGCGTGGCGACTGAATTACCAGAGTTAGTGGAATCCTTACGAGGAGGAGGAGGAGGAGGAGGGGGAGGAGGAAATGGCCGAAGCTTCTCGAGCTCCAGGAATGGGCGGCGTGGTGGCTCGGGTAGAAACAGATTCAGGGGCAGAGGCCAGAAACGAAGCTTCAGCAGAGCATTTGAACATTAACTTCAACAATCCAGAAAAAACCAGGACTGAAGTATTTTATATATATTATATTACACTAGGCTGTTTCTGTGTGTTTGTACCATCGGGGAAAATATTTCATTAAAATACCTTTTTCTTTTGTCAGTACTACTTTGTTCATAAATAAGATTCTGTTCATTTAAAAAAGAACCCCAAAATAAAAATCTGAAAAAAATCCCACAAGAAAAAAAGAAATATTTCCTTTGTTTCCCATATTGCTATTTGAATTTTTCCAGAATATGTCTGTTGCGTTCAAAACTGTAGCCTGGTTCACTGTATAATATATAGATCTTAATTGCTGCTCAAACCTGTACATTTTCTGATAAAATTAAATATTATTTTACAACTTCATATTCTGTTGCATATTTGAAGCGTTGGTTTGCAGTCGGAGATGCAGGTAGGTGCTGGATTTGGGAGCGTGGCAGCAGGAGCCCCTTGAAGCTGAGTCCAATTTTTTTTTTTTTTTAATTTTTTTTTTGGTGGAATCAGAATGAAGCTCTTCTTTCCCTAAAACTAATTTTTTTTTAGTTTCTGTCCCAAATTGTGACTGCTTACACAACTGATGGCAGAAAAGACAGATCCCAAAGCGTGAGGGGGAGCCTTGTGAGGGGAGCCCTGTAAGAGAGATCCATGAGATGTCCCTGTGCGGGTGTTGCAAAATGTGGAATATGTCAAGATTATCTTAAGTCAGGATGTGCTTTGATGTGGTATCTTTGTATATTTTCAGGCCTAACCAGCAAAAAATGAGACCTAATCAGTGGAATTGTTAGCAGTTAGCATCCCTTATTCAAGGACGTCCTCGAACTAACAAGTTTTAGGGATACTGTAAATTATGATGTTCGTGTATGTCTGTGTGTACATTGCTAACTTGGCAAAATACTCAACATCCACGTACCCTATAGCCTAATTGTGTTCATTGTAATACTAGTATACCTGTCCACAGGTCAAAAAGGCCCTGCCCAGTTGAAGACCCTCCCCTGAGCACGCAGGGAAGGTGGCCGGTATTACGTTACCCGTGTGCAAATTACTAACCATTTCTTCTAGACGGGCTGTGCTTGGGAAGTTACTGACTCTGAATTTCCGTGTGTTAATAACGGCGCGGAAAGCCCGGCGGTTGTTCTCGACTTGTGGAACCCCTCGGAGCCCCCGGGCTTGGGCAGCTCTGAAACTGAGAATCTGTCTGTCCGTGTCGGCTTGTTGCGCACCGGGGAAAGAACCCGGTTTTGTGGGCAACAAGAAGAGCCCCGTGAGGGGAACTCCACGGCCGGGTACCGCGAGGGCAGATCGGTGAGGGAGCCCCGTGAGGGAGGTCCTAAAAGGGTGTACTGGGAGGGGAAATCAGTGCGGGCGTACCGTGACGGCGGATCCGGGAGGGAGCGGCGCCGTGAGGGCACCGCGGTGGCGGCTGGGCGAGCGGAAGGGGCGGTGCGGCGGCTGCATGGGGGCCGTGTGGGGCCGGG
>VZRE01005218.1:44730-56351 GCA_013396775.1 Cephalopterus ornatus | reverse complement strand
GAGCCCGAGCACAGTCCCGCCGAGCCGCAGGCGCCCGCCGCCGCCGAGCCGCTGCGCCGCGGCCGCCGCAGGAAGGCCAAGGTGGGAGCGCCACGTGCGGCCGCGGGGGCGGCCATTTTGCGCGGGCTTTGCGGGGGCTCGGTGTCGACTCGGGGCGGGCGGGACCGCAGGCAGCGGGTTCCTCCGGGTGACGGCGGCTTTCCCGCGGCAGGACGAGCCCGCGGAGAGGAAGGGGAAGCGGCGCGGTAAGGCCGAGGGCGAGCAGGCGCAGCCCGAGGACGGCGGACCGGGGGATGGCGACCTCGAGCCGCCCGTCCCCAAGAAGACGAAGAAAATCAAGGAGAAGAGCAGCGGTTTGGGGGGAGAGAGCGACGTCGCCCAGCACGCGCTGGAATCTTCCTCCGCTGCGAGCGACGGCGGGACAGCCCCGGCTGCCCAGGGCGGGGCCGGCGGAGAGCAGGACAGCGACGCCGAGGTAGGGATGCTCTGCCAGCAGAGCCCTGGGCTTGGCTAATTAACGGCCTGTTGGCAGTTAGTGGGCATGTACTGGGCGCTGTGCGGAGACTTGAGGTGCGAGGGCTGTGGGAGCGTGAGGCAGCTGTCCTAGGCAGCTTATTCTGCTGTCCCACACATCGGGAGTGCCCCTCATCCTGCCCTTCATCCTGCCGCCCAGGCCGCGGCTGAGTGAGGCGCGGCAGCACACGCCCCTACACGTGGGGCCTGGCTCTCCACGTGCTTTCCCCCTCGCGGTGGATGCGTTTGGAGCAGCGGTGTCCTGCAGTGCAGGAGGCTGGATAGCAGCGAGCAGTTCCCACGTGCTCCTCGTCTTCGTGTGGCGGCTTGTTTCTGTGTCCTGCAGCGCGGGCAGTCACCGTCCCAGAAACGTGCTTTGTCCTGTGATGGCAATTTCCCTGCCGGCAGGACCTCTCAAGAAGTATTTGGCCGGTGTCCCGTAAGGGGAAGGCATAGTTATCCTCGTTAATTCCCGTTTCTGGAGTTCTCCCTCTTCAGATTTCATCTGTGGCCTCGTAAATACGTGCAAGGGGGACCTGCAGCTTGCCTTGCCCTGTGTAGGGCCTTCTGTGGGTAGTTTTGTGTTTAAAGTGGGAACGAGAATCAAGAGATTTTGTGGGTTTTGTACGTTGGGTATAACGATGGATCTTCGAAGCAAAAGCTAAATCAGCAGTTTTAAGTATTTACTGGTGCTTAAAGTTCAAAGCTTTTTGCATGTTTTACTCTGACTAGGTGTCTTAAAAGGAAGTTCCTGCTTTGCACACTGAATTGTGACACCAAGTATGTTTTGTTGTGAAAAACAGTTTTCTGATGGTTTCAGTGGACTCTTAAGTTAAGACTTTTAACAAATAGTTTGCCTTTCCTGATTTGTCCTGCATATAGGCATAGGTACCTACAGCAAAAGGGTTTTCTTTTTCTTAACAGAAAGGAGGTAGATGGTGAAATTGTGGTGGTGAAGGCAATATACCGCTTTTCTTGAGTGCCTGTGTAAGGAATGTTATGTGCCTATCTCTGAGGGCCAATAGATCTTTATTCGTTTTTTTTTTTTTTTTTTAATCCTGTTAGGAGCTGACAGAAGAAGCAAAGGAAGGCGCCTTCTCTAATTTCCCTCTCTCCCAAAACACTATCAACCTTCTCACAGGTTAGTTAACGTGGCAAAAGACGTTTCTGTAAATGTTTGTTCAGAATTGCTACCCGCATAAGTAGAAGCCCAAGGGTAGATTATCCTAAGTCATTTTAAATTTATTGTGTGGTAAGAATATGCATATGAGTAGTCACTGTAGATTGAAAATTCTACTGTTCTTAGGAGGCAAAAAGTTTCTGTTTTGTTCATTTTCGAGTGCCCTAAGGTGAGTTTCATGTTCCATGGAGTGATTATTCCTCGATCTACATTTTAGAGACAGGGTTTCTCATCGGCATCATTCCACTTACTGTGCATCTTTACTTGTGTTTCTGTGACTGCTCTCTACAATATTGCTTCTTAATTAGCTTAATGGAGTTTTGTGTACAAAGACTATTTGGCTCCTGTGAACAGGTTGTCTGTGATTATTTTCATGCTTTGGGGCATTTTCATCTCTCTTCTCCATTAGTTTTTTAATTGCTGTAGGGTTCTTGTCCTCTGTGTTGGGAAGCTGTGCAATTCTTGTTCCTCAGACAAAAATTCTCCATGTTCCTTTACGTTTTCCTTGCTCAAAAGCTTCTCCTGGATGGATTGTTTCACTTCCACTCTGCAAAGTCTCTCTGAAGTTTTGGAATGTTTTGGAACAAACACCCTCACCTACTCCCCACCTTCAAAACCAAGCTACCACAAAATCTTGGGCTGTATCAGACAAAACACAGGGTTTTCATTTTTTTTTCCTTTCTCTCCCGTCACCTTACACCACCCATCCCAAAGAAGGCTGTATTTCATTGTGGATACTCAGCTCTGTGTTTGGGGGTGGAATAACCTTTTGATCTAGAGTAGGAATAAAATATAAAGATAGGTGGTTTTATTTTAAGTTGCATCTCTTGTTGTGTACGGGTGATTTGACATGATGTGCCCTACATATCCACGCTATTTATGAGGGCTTATAATTGTTTGTTCAGCTTTTAGTGAAGCCTCTTTCAATTATCTTTCAGCTCGAGGTGTGAAATACCTGTTCCCTGTGCAAGTGAAGACTTTCCAGCCCATATATGATGGCAAAGACGTCATTGCTCAAGCTCGAACGGGAACCGGGAAAACCCTTTCCTTTGCTCTTCCACTGACTGAG
Source organism: Cephalopterus ornatus (assembly GCA_013396775.1). Classification (NCBI taxonomy): domain Eukaryota; kingdom Metazoa; phylum Chordata; class Aves; order Passeriformes; family Cotingidae; genus Cephalopterus; species Cephalopterus ornatus. The sequence goes on along the minus strand of VZRE01005218.1, from coordinate 53,589 downwards.
AAACTGCAGAGTGACTCACAGGATGGGAGAAGAGGCCGTGCACCCAAAGTAACTTACCACCTAAGGGTTAACTCCAAAACCTGAGAGCATGGCAGGTTTTGAAAGCAGTTTTACTATTGCTTTGGGGATTTTTGCCTCAATTTACTGAGGTTGTTTCTCACTATAAATTCCATGGTGATAGCTGAAGTCTTTCGGGGTTCCTCCCTCCCTAGTATCTGGAGACTCAACAGATGCAATTCCAGAGGTGGAATTGGTAACCACGTGCCAGTGATCATATATCCTATTCCCATGCAAATGCAGTGCATCGTTAGACTGCAAAACTGTTAACAGTGTGCAGACTTGTCACCTGCTTCATCCTTCTGTTTGATTAACTTTAAAGGCAATTGAAATTTTAAATTCCTCTTTTCTGAAGGATTTAAAGAGATAAATTCAGCACTTTATCAGTTCATTCTTAAAATGTTTGGGGAAAGGGTGGATACCTGAGGAAGGCAGAAGAGGGCAGATATATGGCTGGAGTGCATCATGGTGTGTATCTGTTGAAATCTTACTAGTCCAGATTTAGTGACTGTTCTTACCCCTTAATGCTGACCTGCACCTTCATTGCCCCTGGTAATGTTACTCAAGTGTCTTATCTGGCTTCAACTTAAGAAAAAAAAGTGTTGCTGTTCTGCATCTCAGTTATCTTGCAATGCTTTGCCTCGTTTCCTCTTGTTGCATCTGAGGCTGTCCTGGGAGGCTCCGTGGTGCAGGGAATATTGTTGGGATGATGGGAAGCTCTGGGCACCTCTGCGATAAGTGTAGAGTAAAAGCGGGAGTACAAGCTGTCATAAAGTAAAACACTTTTTTCATCTTACACCCTCTCCTGAGCACAGCTGCATTTTTATCTCTTTTTTTTCACTCCCTGCAGGTGCTGGTTCTTGTTCCAACCAGGGAATTGGCTACTCAGGTAGCCAAAGACTTCAAGAATCTCACAAGGAAACTGTCAATCGCTTGTTTTTATGGAGGAACTCCATATAAAGAACAACGTGAGTAATCTCTCCAAATGCATTCTGTGAATAAAACTCTGCATTTTCCCCCCTCAGACTTTCACCTCAGTCAGGAACTCAAATGGCATTGCTTTCAAAGGAAGCAGAGGTGTTGCTGTGTACTACTGCCTTTTTACCGCCCTGTCTCTTAGCAGTCTGACACTGTCCTTGTTTTCCTGTCTTCCAGTTGATCTCCTTAGAAGTGGCATTGATATTCTAGTGGGAACTCCTGGGCGGATCAAAGACCATGTCCAGAACAGCAAGCTGGAACTTTCCAGTGTGAAGCATGTTGTTTTGGATGAAGTGGATCACATGTTAGACATGGGGTTTGCTGAACAAGTGGAAGAAATCTTAGGATTTGCTTATAAAAAAGGTAAATTCTGAGACCAGGAGAGGGGACAATATAGAAAACACAGTTATGCCACTTTAAAAAACTGCTGTTGCACCCTCAACTTGAGTTCTTTGTGTGATGCTAGTATCAGTTCTCAGAACAGGGCAAGGTAGAATTGGAAAAGGTTCAAAGCAAGGTGACAGATGGCTGACGTCTTTGCCTTTGATGTCTAAAGGGTGCTTAAAATATTTTCATTGCTTTTGAGTTTTCTTGTTGCTGACTTAGTGCACATAGAAACCTGTCCGTCTGAGAGCAACTCTTGCTTTTTTATCAGTTCTCAAGTGTCAGGGTGTGTGTCTGAAATTGATGGCCTTTCCTTCCAGGCTCTGAGAACAACCCTCAGACACTGCTGTTTTCTGCGACTTGTCCGCGGTGGGTTTATGATGTAGCAAAGAAGTACATGAAAGATGAGTATGAACAGATTGATCTGATTGGAAAGAAGACCCAAAGGACAGCCACAACTGTGGAGGTGGGTGATTCTGCTGCAGAGCCGTGCAGGTCCTGAGAGCAGGTGGCCTCAATGAAATGGGTTGTGCATCGACTTTGCAAATGGGTGTGTGGAATGACTTTTCACATGATGGACACACAGATTTTGTAAGCAAAGCTTTCCTTGGGGGGACAGTAGTGTTTGCAAGCTTAAAAAACTTCTTTCTTTGTTCCTTTGGTCTGTCCTGTGCATGACTTAGATTTAACACCAGCTGGTGGTCACGTTTCCTTCCCAAACAGCACTTGGCAATCCAGTGTCGCTCCTCTCAGAGAGCAGGAGTTCTTGGGGACATCATCCAGGTCTACAGTGGCAGCCGTGGGCGGACCATTGTCTTCTGTGAGACCAAGAAGGAGGCAAATGAGCTGGCCATGAATGCCTCGCTCAAACAGGTACTGACTGGGGAGCAGAGGTTCAGATGTTCAGGGGTCGAATGCCCTGAAATAAATAGGAGGTTGAACTGTGTGGACGAAGTTGTTTCGGTGGGTGGTGGTTTTAAGGCTTATAAAGCTGTTTCTAATGGTAGAGCTTTGCGGTTAAAATACCCTCTTGACTGTGATTATGAAATTATTCCTTTGGCTTTAAAATTGTGCAGGACACAATAGGAAATGTGCAGCGTATGCTGAATAAGCTGGAGACAGTTGTAATAAACAGAAGCTTGTGTAGCGCACAGATCCCATCCTACAGTAGTGTGCTTTCTGGATTCCCATATCTTAATGGCATTTATTCTTTGAACAGTCATTAGGAAAATCAACTAAAGTGGTAGAATGGAATGTCTTCTTGCTCTTGGAAGGTCCATCAATAGTTTGCTCAGAACCCAGGTGTATTGAGCAGGTCTTCTATGCTTGCTTTCTTTAAGGGTGGGGGAAAGTGCTGCATATTTTTCAGAGATTAGATCCTACATACTGATTTATGGAGAAAGAGCAGTGGTGGGAATACATGGTTTACCCAGTATTAGGTAAATGTCACGTACCATCCACATTAAAAACTTGCAGCAACAATGTTTGCCTGTTGGCCCTGCTGCTTTCACAGTAAATCAAATCACTTTGGCTTTGGGTCAGTGTGTGACACATTTTTCTCTTACACTGGTGAGTTCTGCTTTATCATGTTACTCATCTGAATTCTGAACTTGTTGCTCTCCTCTTTCTCCTTGTCAAACTTCGATCTGTTTCCTTTGCCATTAAAAGTGGAGGCTGTTCAGATCACCTGTAGGGTTTGGGAATGCCTTGAAAAGTTCACTTAAGCTTCTGTGGGTTTTGGGATGGCTTCCCAGAGAAGGGATGTCATGAATGAGTGTTTTGGGTGGCCTGAAGCATCACTGGCAAAAGCAGGTTTGATATTAAAGTGAAAGTGTGACAAAGTTACTCGGCTTGACAGGGTTCACTCTACAACCTCGTGGATGGTTAAAGCACACAGAGAAAAACAGGACTAAAATCAATCAGTCTGAAATGAAGAGGAACTAAAAATTGGAGGTTGGGGGTGAAAAAAAGAGTAAGGACAGAAAGGATTAAGGGAGACACTCCCCTTGAGTCACAAGGTTCAGAGTGGACCCCTTTGCCAAACAGCCCTGGAGGTGACCACAGTGTGCCCGAGGAGGGAGCACCACCACAAGAGAGAAAAGTCTCTTGCTACCTCTTGACAAGCAGTGCTTCCATTTGTTCCCATGGAAGTAAAAGCTGATGTGGGCCCCTTTGGCATGTCTTACTGAAAAATGGGCACTTGGTATGCTCCAAATAATAACCACTGCCTAGGAGTGTTGTCCTAGAGAGAGATCAAGCTGCAAAGTAGGATACTTTATGTTCTTCTGGTATCAGCTGTGTGGTTCTGTTGCTCTGCACAGTGTTTTGGGGTTGGTAATTAAACGTCTATAGATACTACGGCCTGGATTCCCCCCTAAATGCTTTGTGGATGGTTTGTTACACTGACAGGATGCCCAGTCCTTGCATGGAGACATTCCACAGCAACAGAGAGAAGTTACATTAAAAGGCTTCAGAACCGGTGTGTTTGAAGTTCTGATTGCAACAAATGTAGCTGCCCGTGGTTTGGATATTCCTGAGGTTGACCTTGTTATACAGTGCTCACCACCAAAAGTAAGTCATTAGGGGAGACTAAAACTGTTGGGGTTTTTTTGTGGTGCCAGAATGGTGGGTTATTTTTCTGTTTCACCAGAAGTGTGTTCCATTCACGAAGGAAGTGGATTTTTCTGTAAATGCCAGGCCTAAAATTTCCTAGTTAAACTTTGGCATTTTGAGCTTTGATTAAAGTGTTGGGTTTTGTTTACTCTGGAAAGTTGTAAGATAGGTTTTGACATTATTTCAGCTTTTCTGAATGCCTTCCGAGTGTGGTTGAGTTTTCACTACAATTCTAAAATACTCCTCCTGTCTTTTTTTTCTTCTGAAACTCCGGTGGAGCTTTTTATTTAATAAAAAATAAAAATGTATGTCAACAGTGTTTGTTAAAGCTCAGCAGCATACTTGGGCATGGCGGTGTACCCAGACCTGGGTGGCTTATGTGTAGTTACAAGTTTGGGTATAAACACTCCTTAGGCTTCTGAATTAGAACTTAGTTTGCATTTAATCTGAAACAATAAAATGACATTGGGTTTTCTCCTGTTGATCTGAATTTCTGAAGGATGTTGATTCCTACATCCACCGTTCCGGGAGGACGGGCCGTGCTGGCCGGACCGGCATCTGCATTTGCTTGTTTCAGAGAAGAGAAGAAGATCTTCTGAAACAAGTTGAGCACAAAGCGGTGAGTTCTGCCTCAAACCTCTGCTTAATGAAATTATTCAGCTCCTACAAGGACCCTGCCACCCTTAAGCTCTGTAACCATGGGCTGCTTGTGAGTCCGGTATGGGACTCATGTCCCATAGGCTAGTAGGCCTCAAATGTTGCGATTTGGTGTTCGTAAACACTTCTGTATCAGCCTGTTCTTGTGTCTCAGGAGTTTTCCCATGCTGGCAGTCCTCTGTGGATGTCAGCAGGCAGGCTGGGAATGCATGAGGGAGACCATGCCTCGCATTACAGTTTGCATGTACATTGGAGTAAACTAGCTCCAGATAAACAAAGCCAGGAACTTAAAAGGTTTATTTTAGCTTTAGAACTAACTTAAGTAGAGAGTATGTTGATAGTCTAGACAGTAAGTAGAGGTCTCAGTGATGTGACCTAGGTAGGATTGAGTTGTAGAGCACTGAAAATACCTTTAACTGTAATTTGTTTTCTTGATTTCAGGGGATTACATTTAAGCGTGTGGGCGTTCCCTCTGCTACAGATGTAATTAAAGCTTCAAGTAATGATGCCAAAAAGTAAGTTTGTTTGCCTCAGAAAAGGTCTAAAGACGTTGCTCTTGATGCTGTTAATGCAAAGCTTTAAGGGATCAGAGCTATATGTGGGCATAGCTTTGCCTGTGTAGTTGAAGTCAACTGCTTTGTGAGTAAACATCCTAAGATGGTATCAGTAAACCTCTGTGTGCTGAACACAGACCTTTTCATAGAACATAATGTTCTCTAAGTCCTTGCAAAAATTAACCTTTGTTTGTGTCATCAGAAACCAGTAATAGATCAGGAAATTACTGTCATGAGGGGAAACTGATTTTGTCTGCTCAGATGATACAGTAGCAGTGTGTAAACTGCAATACTTGGTATGATGAGGAGTTACTCTGCAGTAGTGAGGGTGTTTTAGCCCTGTCCTGTTTATTCCCAAGAGTTGTATTTTTTATATTCCTTGCATATCTGTTTACATTTGCTGCCCCATTGGTCGAAATTACATTGAAGCAGATTAAAATAATTAGTGAGGATTTGACTAGTGCAAAGCAGATGAGATGGGCATGGTGTTGGGTGCACTGTGACTGAGAAATGGTGGGAGGTGTCCGAAAGAGCATTACAGAAGTAGCTGTTCTTAGTTCCCATCATTTTTTTTTTTGCTTGCCTTTCCCAGAAATAATCAATTTAGGCGATGCCTTAAACGTGACTGCACTTCACAGTGGCCTTTTCTGATCCCTTCCACTTTTGTTGTCACCATGTAGGTTGCTGGAGGCCATTCCTGCTTCTGCAGTCGACTACTTCAGAAAATCTGCTGAAGAGCTCATAGAGGAGAAGGGGGCAGTGGCTGCCCTGGCTGCAGCCCTGGCCCATATTTCGGGGGCCGCTTACATCCAGCAGCGCTCCCTGCTCAACTCCACGGCCGTGAGTGACGGTGCCCTGGGGTTAACGGGAACGGATGTGTGAACTCCTTGTGTCCAGTCCATGTGTGGCACCTTCTTACCAGGTGTTTCCAGTAGGGTTTCTGATGAGCTGGCACCCCCAAGCTCCTGAATTTTTTGTGCTTGTTCCTTAATTGAAATCAGCTCTTACTGGGAGAAACTCGGAATCAGTAAATTTCCTTGTGATGAGAGTTAAAAGAATTTCTCCAGAGACTGACGTGGCAGAAGACTGATGCTCTAAGAGAGTTTATCTGATGACATTTTGCAAGCAAACAGATTGGTTTGTGCTATTGTAGTTTTCCCTTATCAGGAATCTTTTTACATTTTTGTAATATTTCAAGTGTAGCATGTGATTACCTATCATTACCTAATCTCAAAGATATCTTTAACTGAAGAAAAGTACAGCCCTTCCTTTTTCTAATGTGTTTAGGGAGAACGTAGCCCACTTCATTGTGTGGTAACACAGTTCTGGACATAACGTGGTTCTCATATCAATTTGGAGGGTTTTACCTGTTTTCTAGCAGTAAGTTTATGTATTGAATAAATGTCTCTTCTAGCTAATAGGCAGAAATGCTATTGGCCTTTATATCAGTGGGCAGTCCTAGGTCAGATGGATGCCTTCAGCTTCTCAGGAGCCTTTTGGTTGCTTCATTTTTGGGAAGCTGATTGCTTAGGATGAAATACTGCATAACAGTAACAAGTTCTTATGTAGTTCATTAGTGATTTACAGGCTGTTGGACCATGTTTAATCCTGTGAAATGTTTTTGTGTGTCTCCTGCAGGGCTTTGTGACCATGGTGTTGAAGTGTTCCATAGAGATGCACACCATGGGCTATGCCTGGCGGGGGCTCAAAGAACAGCTTGGGGAGGAGGTGGATGACAAAGTGTCTGCAATGCGTTTCCTCAAGGGGAAGATGGTGAGATGGCCCAGCCTTGGGAAGGAGGGGTGTGGAGGGGTGCTGGGGTTTGTATGTGCACATATGGCCAGTTGGTGCAGTGATGGAGGCAGGAGTTTCAAAATACTGGCATAAAAATCTGGTGCCTCGTGGTGCCATGTGAGGCCTGTCTTACTTTTAAACAGACAGGCTGAATGGAGGCAATGCTGCTGTTGGCATGGAGCATTTGAATCTGCATTTTGTTTTGAGCTTTTCTGTTTTAATTCTCTTTTTCTTCAGTTTATGAAAAGCTTCCCCCAAAAGACCATGCTTTCTGCCGCTTGTGGTTTCTAGATGTGTGAGTGGTTGCTGGTGCTGCCTTTCTGGAGTTGTGTGTGTCTGTCCTTGGATGTATCTTTGGAAAGCACATGCCTCTTTTTTTTTTTCTCTTATAGGGGGTCTGCTTTGATATCCCTGTTGATGAACTGAGTAACATACAGGTATGTTTGTGTAGCCAGAGTTGGCTTTAAAACTTGGTAATTTGAAATTTGGCTACTGCCATATATAGGGTTGAATATAGGGTGGTTTGCGAGGTTAAGGTTTGTGTTTTAATAAGGATGTTGCATAGACAACAGGGTGATTAGAAAGAGCACAGCACAGTCATTAGAAGATACTCTGTCACTGCTCTTACTCATTTCTGTTTTCATTTTATTACCTGATTTTATTAAACAAAATCCTGTGGTCTTTGTCTACTCTGGGTTTTGACCTCTCCAATGAATTTGAAAGCCCACCAGTTTTCTGTTGACTTCTCACAAGGGACAAGACAGAGTGGGTTTATCCTTTGTCACAGGAGTGGGGGTGTTTGCCAGGGGGAATCTGATGACCTATTTTGGCAGGGGTGGGATTTGTCTGGAAGTGCCTGTGCAGTGTTGTTTTTAATGATACAGATGCCTTGGACACTCCTGCAGGCAAATAAAGTCTTGTTACATTGGTCTTGTTTCAGGAACAGTGGAAGGACACCAGGCGCTGGCAGCTGTCGGTGGCAAAGGAGTTGCCTGAACTGGAAGAGTATCCCCAGGAAGCAGGACGAGGGTTCTCAAGGTTTGGAAATGGGAGGCAAGGCAACTTCAAGAGGAACAGCTGGTTCAAGAGTGGAAACCGGGGACTTTAACAGAACACTCGATTAACCTCCAGTACAGACATGGGACTGAGCTGAATTTTATCAAACAGTAAAAGCCTGTTATAGACGCCCCTCTTTGTCTTTATTCCTTGATAAAGCAGCCTGTCTTTGAGGATGACTAAAAACCATGTTTGCTCAGATAACTGGGTGTTTGAGGAGATTTTTGTTCCTGCCCAGCAAAGCGGCTGCTTGTCTGTAAGGGCATCCCTGTCCCAGGGCAGCGAGTGGGCCTGAAAACCTGGCACTGTGTGGAACAGCACTCACCCAAACACGGACAGCCACCAAGCCTCGCCTGTTCAGCAGCCCTTGCATTGAGAAATCTGGTTCTAAAATTTTTTTCAGAAAAATCTGACATCCCTTCCTCCAGAGCATCCATCTCCCATGGGATGTTGGGGCTCTGGTTTCCTTTGGGGTGCTTCCGTTTGCCAGCTCCTTCACGGTACCGCCTGTCCCAGAGCCTGCAGGCGGACCCGCTGAGGGGGCGCTGGACGGCGGCTGGAAGGGGTCGGGATGGCCCCGCTGAGGGGCCGCTTGATGACGGCGGGGCGGGGTTAGGATGGCCCCGCTGAGGGGCGGGATCGGGGCGGCCCCGCTGAGGGGGCGGTGGATGGCGGCGGGGCGGGGTCGGGGTCGGGACGGCCCCGCTGAGGGGGCGGTGGGTGGCGGCGGGGCGGGGTCAGGGGGGGGGCGGGGGGGGCGCTGGGG
>VZRE01005218.1:22247-44552 GCA_013396775.1 Cephalopterus ornatus | reverse complement strand
TGCTGCAGGAGGTGAAGCAGCTGCTGAGCGCCGCCGAGGAGGGCGGCGAGGCGCGGGTGCTGGCCGTGCGGCGGGCCGTGCTGGAGTACGAGCTGGGCGTCAACCACACCGACACCGAGGAGCTGTCGGCCGGCGAGGAGCACCTGCAGCGCTGCACGCAGCTCCTGGAGCCGCACCGCCTGTCCCCGGACTGCGTGTCCCTCTACATCCAGGCCCAGGTGGGCGGGGGAGGCCGCGGGGAGGGGGGGCACCCCCGTGTCCGGGCGGGCACCGCCTGGGTAACCATCGTAACCGCGGCCCGACCGTCAGCTCCTGCCGGAAGAAATCATTCCCAGGGGCTGGCTGTGGAGGGGTTTTCTGTTTTAAGCCTCCTGCTGATGCCTCTGGGCGCGCAGGGCATCTAAACTGTGTTCTCGCGACGGAAATTGGGTGTTGACAAAGCGGCGTGTTCCTCGGGACAGACTGAGGCAGAACCGGTAAGAGCTGGGCGGGAATAAATGAGTAGAAAACCTCAGTATATCCGGGACTTACTTATGATTCCTTAATTCATTTGTCGTCAAAGTGGAGTTGGGAGATGCTTTTATTGATGTGCTATCCTGAAATGGTAAATTGTTTGCTCTTCAGCCTCGCCTGTTCTCTTTTAAGCTATTAGATTCTGTCCCGGATGAGTAAATACAGTTTTGTTGGGGCTAGAAGTAATAATATTCATGTCTTTGTTCTGAAGAAAATAGTACTCGTATCAAAATTAATTCTTGCCACGTGAAGATTCACAAAAGGGGTTTTGCTGACCCGCTCTGTCATGGCAGCTGGTGTGTAGTCAGGTGTCTGTCTTTAGACTGTAAATTAAATAGAGCAGTCTTTTAGATGTCTCTGTCAAAAATGGTTACTCCAATTGGAAAAGGTTTGGTAGTGCTCCCTTATCAAACGTTTCAATATGGTCAGGGAACTGTGTGCTGATGTGGAAAAGGTGCCAGTTAAACTGTGACCTGTCTTACGCTGGGTAAATTAGCGGAGTTGTCTGGAATTGTGAGGTTACATCTGCTCGTCCCTCAGTGCACCACTAGGAATCTGTTACTCATTGTAAGGTAGAGGTGGCTGGAGCCAAAACCAGATAATATCTTCCCACATGTTCCTGGTGGCTCTTGTGGCTGAGGGCCAGGGATTCCACTGTGCTTCTGAATGCTGTGTTGGAAGGCAGCTCTTGTCTCTATTAGGCAAAAGTTTGCATGGGCTTTACTGTTTTGGAGCCTTTAGGGAACAGTGGGATGAAGTTTGTAGTGCAAAGTTGCCAACAGCGGCTGTACTTCTCCACATCCTGGGAATCTAGAGTGTGTTGCCACGGCACTGACTGCTATTTTGAAAGAAGGAGCATTCCTGTTTCCTGCTTCTGGCTTTCTGGGCTTCTTCATAAGGTTGTGTATCCCAGTTTCTGTCTAATGGAATTTGGTCTGTTCCGCTGCTTGGCCTAAGGCAAAGTATTTCAGTTCATAAACAACATGTGATGTGCTTTCTTATAAAGATAACAAAATGAATGGAACAGAAAGGGGCACTAGATACAGCTACACATTGTGACTACTTTGGAGGTTTGGGGGTTTTTTTTAGCCCTCTTGGATTTTGTAACAGCACTGCCTAGGACTAAAATTAGCACATCAGACATAGATTGTTATTAACACCTTCATCTTACTAATAAAACTAGAGGTAGTTTTTATAAAATGTGGCTTCACAGATGCAGGAACTTGCTACGTACATTGCTTTAACTTAAATTTGAAGGCAGTAGTCAATAGCTTTTGTCTCTTAAAGGCATTTTTCATCTCTTTCTGTTGTTGAAAATTTACAAGCATTAATTCTTAGCATATCTTTTTCCTGTTAACTTTTTCAATGGGGTCATGGTAAGAGCTTTCTAATGTCTTGTCTCTTTATGACATACTTTTTTGATGTAAAAGCTGCACGAATTGGATGCAGAACATACTTGGAAGAAGCTCTTTAGTTGGACACACCAGTCCTTACCCAGCAGAATAAACACAAAAAGTTACAGTCTGAGAGGTGAATTTTGTGTGTGAAGTTTGCTATGTGAGAACCCCTCTTTTTTGAGCAATTCACAGTGAAATGGATGGGCACAATTTTTGCTTTCTGAAATACATTGTATTAGAACACAAATATGTGTAAGGATGAAGACTGAATTGTTTGGAGAAACTGTGTAATGCAAATGGAACACGGTGGGAAAATAACTGTTTTTTTTTTTTCCTTTTCCCTTTAGAACAACCTGGGAATCCTGTGGTCTCGAAGGGATGAAATTGAAACTGCACAAACTTACTTGGAATCTGCAGAAGCCTTGTATAACCAATACATGAAAGAGGTACTGTGTTAGCACTGTGGCAGGTCTTACTTTGCAGTTTAAGTCATCTTTGAAATAACCATACAATGGAACTGGAGTTGCTGCCCTTTATCCTGGCTGCTGTGGTGCCTTTGGCAAATGACAAGAGTTGTCCTGTTGTACAGGACAAGGCAAACGAGGGCATTACTTGCCAATTTCAAAGTGGAAAATAACTTTGCTGAAAAATAATGGTCCCTTTTGAAAGCCCTTTAATAATAATCCAGAGTTGAAGCCAGGTAGAATCTGGATTTTAAAGAGGACTATTATTAAATCTTATCTTGGAAGTGATGTACAATGTCAATCCATTGCTTTCAGTGGGAAGAGGAAGCAAAACTGTTGTATTTGCATGGTTTGCTAGGACTGTGCAGTGTTTTTTACAGGCAAGTAGTTTAGTTCCATATCCAAGAGGACAATCTTACAAACAGCTAACCCTCTCATGCATATTAAACAACCTTTTGAGCTGTGGATTCTGCTGTGTATCTGACAAAGACTCCCTTGTGCTATTTTTAAGCTCTTTGCAAAGCTGTTTCTACACTGACTTGCCTCAGGGACCGTTCTTGAGCGAGGTAAAAACATTTGTGGCCTTGAAGGAGCAGTAGTTGTGTCTCAGGATGGCTATACAAGTTGGACAGACCTTAGTTTCATGAAATTGCAGTCCAGGTTTTACATGAAGTGGGTTTATAGCACAGATGATTCCCATGGAGATCTTTAGAATGGTTTAGTCTTTACTAGTTGGTTACTGCTCTGTTTCCACCTTTGCAGCCGTGCTGGCCTACAGTGATAGGAAATGGATCCAGAAAAAAAAACAAACCACTGAAAAGCTTCTCGGTTTATTTTCTGCCCTGTGGATCAGTAGAGATACTACATCTCTCCACAGACCCTCTCTCTAAGTAATTCCTGATGATCAACTTTGATATTTTTACTCAGCCCCAGGTGTAAATATCATCAGCTTTCACATCGCCTCTAAAAGTTTCTGGCACTTGTTGCAGTGATTATGAAATCGGACTGCTACTACCACGTAGTGGGTTAAACAGTGCTGCCAAATACTGCACATTTTCACTGTGGACTTTTCTGAAACTGTTAATTTTTGTTAGCAGTGGCTACTGAATATTCCTTCTGGGGCTTTGCTGCCATATGTACATGACTGTCCCACGCCAGAGCACTTCCACAGTTTTTACCCAACACTTTTTATTTGCCACTTACAGTTCAAGGCACTACGTAGCTATGCCAAAAGACTTTCTTTTAAAAGAAACTACAGCAAAATAATGTTTTTGTGGTGATTTTATCAGACTTGTGTCACGTTTCTCTGAAAATACTGACGGTACCTGAGATAATCTGCAAAGAATTAATAACTCTCAAAACAAATCCAAACCACAGGGCATGGGGGAGCTTGTCTAACTGCTTTATGGTTTATAAAGAGGATTCGAGTTCCTTGCAGTGGTATTTGATCCTTAGGATTTATACAGCCATGTCAACATTTGTCTTTCACAAATTATAAAAATGTGAATATACTTTTCTTAACAGCCCCCATTTTTAGGCTGTCAGGAATCCTTCCTGTCAGGGAGTCTTTGGTAAACTGTTGGTGACAGACATTGTCCCGAGCTTACAAATTGGGCAGGGTGGTTTCCCCCCACTTAAGCAAAACCACGGCAAGGAGCTTGGGCTAGTGAAGTCCACCTAGAGAGGAGAATTTACTTATCCTTCCTGAGGATAAGTAAAGGCATAAGACTTGACACCAGAGGATAAATCTGTAGATGCAGGAAGGAGGCAAGGGTGTTGCTTACGGTGTCATTTCAGTTGCTTTATTGGCAGGAATAGCTCTAGTCTTTGCCAGAATATGCCCCAAAACTTGTTAGAAGGTTTGGGAGCCTTTGTATCGAAGGAAAACAAGATGGAGTGTTATAAGCTCGCATCTTAAAAACTGGTGAAGTATAAACAGAAAAACCTAAAGATTAAAAGGTCATATGCAAAAATCTGCATGCCTCAGGTAGGTTAAACACACTTTAACTTGTTACTATCTGTTTCAGATGCATTTTTTAAATTTTTTTAAGATGACTAGACCACTTCTATTAAACGCAAACAAACAGATCCATTCAAGGATTGTTGATGAGAAGCAGCACAAACATAAGAATATCTTTTCTTCCCTGTAAAGTGAGTGCATTCTCTGCCCTTGCTCCTGTTCCTGCCTGAATCTGTGTTATCTTACGAAAAATATTTGTCTAAACTGCTTTTTATTTGTTGCCTTACTTTCTCTTGGGCTAAGAAATAGGTGAGGTCAGGAAAGGGCTGGACGAGCTGCATACTGAGACACTGCCTGTTGTCTCACCGGTGTCTGTGAGTAAATCACTGGCGTGTGTGTGCTCAGAGTCCCTCCACAGCAGTTGGTGTTTCCAGCAGCTCTGCTGAGCGCTCTGCACAGCGTGTTCTCTGCAGTACTTCCTGCAGGATGTTTTCTTGTTACTGATGAGTGCAGCTGTGGAAACGAACATTTCACACTTGAAGACATGCCTGGTGTTGAATTGATGCCTCAAACCCCGTTCTGTTACTGTACATAATAAAGATGCCCAGTCACAGTCCTGTGGGACGCAGGCATTTCTGGTGCAGGAGCATGCACTGTGTTGAAGGATGTAAGCAGAAGACTTCTAAGCTGAAAACCTTATAATTCTGTGTGGAACTCTGGCCTTTGTGCTCTGAATCTCCTGAGCTTCGTAGAATTGCCCTGCAGACGTGGCACTGAGGTGTAGGTGCATTAAATGAAGCTGGGATTGGAATTTGGGATTGCAAAATGGTAAATGATGTGCAGCCAGGAGAGGGAGCACTGTGCTGCAGAGTAAGGAATGTGGTTTGCTGAATATGTCATGTACCCTTGCAGGATGGAAATCCTCCCCTGGATCCCAGTGAACATTTCATGGCAGAAGAAGAAAAACTTACAGACCAAGAAAGATCCAAAAGGTAGGTGTGGAGCAGCATACCTACATTATTATTACTGTTTTTTTGTTTTTTGGTTTTGGGGGTTTTTTTAATGTTAGGGTGTATTAAGGGAAGGAGGGGAAAAAAAGCAATCTAAAGAGACTGTTGTTTTTCTTCCAGATTTGAAAAAGCCTACACACATACTCTGTATTACCTGGCACAAGTCTACCAGCACCTGGACATGATTGAGAAGGCTGCTCAGTACTGCCACACCACTCTGAAACGCCAGCTGGAGTACTGTGGCTACTACCCAGTGGAATGGGCTCGCAATGCTGCTACTTTGTCACAGTACTATCTCTCCAAGGTCAGATATCCAGTGTTTATCTGCTGTAATTGTATCACCAGTGTAACTGTCAAGTAAAACAGTTGTTTTGAGCAGTGGTAACAGGGCTCTGTGTGAATTTAACACGTGCACCTATAAAACCACAAGTTGCTTTCTGACATGAAGCATCTCTCAGCTTTTTTGAGGAGGACGTAGTGGCTTTCCTGTGGTGGTGTGATGGCAGGGCTGTAGACATAAGAGAAACTCTATAGTTAATGAAGTGGTAGGCAATGGTGTGATGGGACGTTCGTAAGTAAAACTTGAAGGTTATAATAATTTAATTTAAAACTCTTTCTTACATTGTTCTCTTACAATCAAGTTTAAAACCAAAACCATCTGAGGGCCAAGGTATGGCACACTGTGTGTTTCCTCTAAGTTACTGTCCTTTGTGCCTTAGCATGTGCTTTAGACTTGTCTGAGCCTACATGAACATTAAAGTGAATGTGTAAGTTGGCAGCTATTTGCCTTCACACGTCTTGACTCTAAAGGATTTACTGTTAGGAAGTGCTTCAGATTTATGTAGCAATTTCTATATTCAGGGCTATTCAATGCTCTTTTCTGATGCTTAAAAAGTTTTCTGCCATACCTAAGCTAGTTAATGATAATTTCAATAGTAACTAGTAATTTCCATGTGTTTTCGATGCATTGATAGCACTAATCCTTAATCACTGCACTGCCAAATATGGATAAAGGAATCCAGATCTGACTCAGGGTGTTGACTTGTGTATCCGGCTGTTCCCACTAACACCCCGTGATGTTTGCCACAAGACATCACTTCCTTCACCGCAGGGAAGCGATGGTGGGGAGATCAGAGCAGAGAGAATGCTCACAGTGTACACAGCTAATGCTAACAGCCAGGCTCGCTGGGGCTGTGGGACAGGGAGAGCAGCTGGTTAGAAAATACTGCATTCACTAATAGCTGGGGAGAAATTGTGTGTTCTCTTCCAGAGCCTCTCAGTTCTGTCATTTCATGTATGTTCACTGTCTGAGGGGGTGGCCAGGCTGAGAGCAGTGCTTGGGCTGCTCAGTGCTGCTGGTTCTGTTTCTCCCAGGAATGCTTTATGGAGGCCCGGCACTGCCTGGCAGCAGCCAGTGTCATCTTCAGCCAAGCGGGACAGGTGCCGTCTGCTGAGGACGGTAAGTTCACAGAGAAGTCTTGAGTAAAATTGTTGTGAATCATTGATACATAAAGGTAAAACTGAAATTTAACAACATGCACAAAACTTAACCTGTTGTTAATTTTCTAAAATCTTTTTAATTTACAATAAAGTAGAATGCTTCTGAAAAGCTGCTGGTACTACAGCTCCAGATTGGCTATGAGTAGGCCTGGTGAGAAAACCTCAAGTGCTTTTTGCTGGTGTTTCAGAAAGTACCAGAATAAAAGTGAAATTTAAACCAATACCAGCTTCAACAGTGGCAGTGGCTCTGTTCGTCCCTTTGGCCTTGTACATGTGCTGAAAATGCAGTTTAGCTCGGTGATCAGAGGGCAGAGATTCAATGAACCAAACCAGATGCTTCCTGGGAATAGTTTTAAAATAGGGAGGAAAACTGCAGCTCTTAAAACCCCAAATCTAGAAGACACTTGAATTGCCTTTTGTCGCTGGATGCTGCAACCTCATCAATGGCTCTTTTTGGAGTTGTAGCTCCCCTCTTTGTTGTTTGGGCAAAGGAACAACCTGGCAGTTCAGTGTGAAGATCAGTAAAAGAAGCTTTTCGAGAACTGACCCCAGTTTTAAGGACTTGTGGTTACATGATAGTGTTAGTGCTCTGTTTTAGGCTTAGTCTTTGCTTATCTACAGCACAGTCTTTTGTGTCCATGTCTTGGGCAACTGGAAGCTTCCAGTCCACAGAGCTTTAACTTGAGGAGAGTGAGCAAGTACAAATCAACTAAGTTTTATCTTGCCTTTCTCCTGCACCAAATAGGAGTAGTGATTTTCTCGTTTGTTTTGGTGGAGTAAATGTTTATCCTCCCTCCCCTTCCTTTTTGTGGTACAGAGAGCTGGGCTGTGGACTTGCAGGAAGTTCTAATTAGAAAGATCAATGCACAGTCAGCACTGGCCACTCTCAAGCACATTCATTTTTTGATGTTAATTGGAATATAAAATAACACAGATATTTAGTAAATGTGCCTTTTCTTACATTAGCAGCAATTCTTAATTCCTTAGGAACAGCTCGATTGGCTCTGATGAAAGATAATGAACGCAGTGGGTCTGAGTCTGAACTGGGGTTTTTTTTGGTGAACAGGAATGCTACTGTCCTGTAGTAATGTCCCCTCATTGTTCAGCTGCCTTCTGCAGCTTTCTTTGAAACCCATTTGGTTTTTGAAAATGTTATCTTGAGATATAAGAAGTGCTGCTACTTATGGTAGTGGGGAGACTGTGGGGAGAAAAATACAGAAGTTGTAGAGCTAATAAATCTTATGTTTGTGCCAGGTAGATTAACCAAAGGCAGTTTCCCCTACTTTGTTCCCTTTTTTTGACAGCAAGTCTGGGGCCCATTGCAATACAAATGCCCTTATCCTCCTTGGAAGCAGTTACTGGGCAGGCAGCTGAATCTCAGAAAATGAATTATCCCAATTTCTTTCCCTTATTATGAAGAGACATGAAAACCTTTCCAGTATAACACCATCCAGATGAAAGGTCTTTCTGAACGTGCATTATGATCTATTTAAGAATTCTTACATGACAAATCCATGTTAATCTACAGGGGTTTCTATCAGAAATGACAGTTTACAGAATTATTATAAAAACCAACACGGACAACACGTTTCTGTCTAACCATGAGGAGAAATTAATTAAATACAAGTATCATATTTTTTGCCTGAAACATTTGAGGGAGTTCTCTAAAAGCTTTTGTGTGTTTATGTCCCTTCAGTAGACGAAACGGAGCAGGACCAACACGACCTGCCAGAGAGGAAAGCAGAAATTGCAAGATGCTGGATTAAGTATTGCCTGAACCTCCTGCAAAGTGCTCGGAAATTACTTGAGGTAACAGCAAATCTGTTGTGTAGCTGTCATTGTCTAACAGCAAACTAAGCTTGCTTTGATGTTTGCAGCAGGAATCGGTTCACAGTGGGTAACAAGCAATAATCAGTTGCCCAGTCAATGATACAGCAGATGCTTGCAGTGTATCAAATGTTCCACAGTGCAGCACTCAAGGATAAGCAGGGATAGATCAGCTAGTGCAGTGCCTGTACAGCAGCTTCACAAATTTCCCTTATCTCTGCTGCACTTTCTTGCAGCTTGATTTGACAGATTTTGACAGATGCATCTCATTTAACTGCTAAGTGAGAACATCATCTCGATATGCACCAGTTTTGTGTGCTGGTGTTCTTATTCATTCAAGCATTTCATTCATTCCGGTGTTCGTTTCATTCATTCAGGCACTCCTTCAGGTGTTTAAAAGAGCATTTGCTGAAATGCTTTGCAGAAGCAGAACCTTTGGGCTTAATGTTTCTTGCTTTGGCTATTTTGTCTCACAGGGTAGGGAGACTGAATCATCTTAGTCTTATGTCTTTACAGAATATATACTGTTATTTACGTGATTATTTTGGTGAGTATAAGGTCTAATATGCCAGTAATAATTTCTTTTCTGTCTTGTTGCTCACTAGTGTATATTTCAAAGGTAACTCATAAATAAAATGATTCAGTGTCAGTCTCTCTTTGTGAGCCACATGCATTTTTAATTAGTATGCTTTCTCATTTCAGGATAACATAGGAGAGCTGGATCCAGACAGGCAGTTGGAACTCAAAGCCCAAAGGAAAAAAGAAGAGGATGAAAAAGAGAAGGGCAGGAAAAAAGCTGTCCTTTTTGGGACAAGTGATATATGTGACTCTGTCTTAGCCATGGAAGAGAAAGTGAGCAGTGTATATCCTTTAGATTTTCAGGAAGCCAGGGAAATCTTCCTAGTTGGTCAGAACTATGTTCAGGAAGCAAAGGAGTTCTTTCAGGTGGATGGTTATGTTACCGACCACATTGAAATTGTTCAGGATCACAGTG
Source organism: Cephalopterus ornatus (assembly GCA_013396775.1). Lineage (NCBI taxonomy): Eukaryota > Metazoa > Chordata > Aves > Passeriformes > Cotingidae > Cephalopterus > Cephalopterus ornatus. The sequence goes on along the minus strand of VZRE01005218.1, from coordinate 34,887 downwards.
CTTTGTTTAAGGTCCTTGCTTTCTTTGAAGAAGACTATGAGAGGCGCTGCAAGATGCACAAGCGTAGGATAGACATGCTGGAGCCCATCTATGCAGACCTGAACCCCCAGTACTACCTGCTCATCTGCAGGCAGCTCCAGTGTGAGCTGGCTGACACCTACTATGAGATGATGGATTTAAAGGTAGCTATTGGTAACAGGTTAGAGAAACTAGACTCCCACACAGTTAAAAAGATTAATTCTCTGGCTCAGTTCGCAATCAAATATTACGAACTCTTCTTGGATTCTTTGAGGAACCCTGATAAGGTGTTTCCTGAAAAGCTCGAGGAAGATGTTCTTCGCCCTGCAATGGTGGCTAAATTTCATATTGCACGACTGTATGGTAAGCTTATTACCTCAGATAGCAAAAAGCAACTGGAAAATATGCAGACATCATTGGAATATTACACATTTCTGGTAGACTATTGTGAGAAGTACCCTGATGCTGTCCCTGCCATTGAAACTGAACTAGAACTCAGTAAGGAGATGGTGACTCTGCTTCCAGCAAGCATGGAGAGGCTAAGAGCAAAGCTGTCTCCATGTGTATAAATACCTGCCTTGGAGGACATGGGCACTGTTAAGATGGTTTTCTGTCCGAGCCAGTGCTGTCAGACAGCTCCCATCCTGATTGATAGAATAAGGTGTCTGCAGTGGTGTCCACCTAGAGCCTGCAGTAGTGTGACCTTGTGACAAACTCAGAGCTCTCCACCCACACTAGTGGTTTAAACTCTAAATGTAAAGTATTAAGTCCAGCTAATGCTTTGTACTGTTCATCCTGTATGTAAATATGAACCTTTTCTCCCTGATGGCTTTTTCCTTCAGCATATGGTTCTGTTTCTAAATGTAGTGCTGTATGAAAATAGTTTCTTTTAAAAGAATTTGCTTCTCTAAGAAGTTTTTTTCTAATATACCTGAGGCACGTTCTTCCAACTAGAATGCATTTTATCTCTTCTAACGTTTGTCCCCAGAGAACTTTATCCACGTGAAGGGAACTTGTTTTCAGTATTTATTTTGTATGTTGCTCAGTGTTTTCTTCTTTTCCCTTGTTAATCAAACCCTAGTTGATAGAGGCTCAATAAATGGACTAGCTTGGCTAATGTTTCTTCAGAGTCCTTAGAATTCTATTTCCTGTGTCTTACTAAGATACGATACACAATATAACTTTGACCAAAATAAATGGTTGTGAAAGTGTTTCCATATGAGTGTCTTCAGTAAAAATACATGAGCAGTTAAGTGCCAGAAGCAAGAGCAAGAAAGGAGCAAACTTTCTCCGTGGTGGGAAGAGATTCCCTGCTCTTCATGTGCTGTAGAGAATTCACAGGTTACAGGTCCTGTGCTCTACTGCTCCAAACATTTGCCTAACACAGCCTAAAGTCCTGGGATGCCATGGGTGGCTTCTCGTGTTGCTCAGGGAGTCCAGTGTGTTGTCTTATCAGGAGCTGCAATTTGGGAAGTTGTTTTAGCTGAAATGCGGGTACAGCACATTGTCCAGCTGCCTGGTAAGAGCTGATGGTCAGCAGTGCCGGGGACACAGGGAAGGTGAAGGGACAGTGTGACAGGCTGTGCCGTAGTGGGCCACTGGGCCACCAGCAGCTTTATCACTGACAGGATGATAAGTTGGGAAGATGTTTACAATAATAGAAAAAACAACTGGATTATTTGGGAAAATAAGGTGGGGAGAAAAAGACGTTTGCTTGGAGGGTGTGAGGGCACGTGCAAAGCAAGAAAGCATGTGGTGAAAACCCCTCCTGCAGAGAGTTCTGCAGGCTATACTGCTAACCACAAAATAGGCCAACAAATGGGTCCTGGAAATGAGCAGCAGCAAAACTCAAAACTAGACCAGCTCCTAGCATGCATATAGAATCAGGGAGTGAGTGCGTGCACGTGTGTTGTTTCTGTTTAAATAATTGTCTAGTCAGCCTTCAGGAGTTTCATTTCTGCTGTCAGATCTTTAATTCAGATTTTCCTGTGGCCCGAAGGTAGGGCAGACAGTTTCTCAGTGTAATATTTCTCAGCGGGCTGTATTGCACATTGTTTTTCTCTGATTTCAGTTAAAGCTAGTGTGCACTTTTACCACCAACTCAGAATTTTTTTCTACTAACTTTTATTTTCATATTCACATAGAAGAAGCCAATACATGTTTGGGATAGTAGGGTTTTTTTTTCTTTTTTTCTTCTATACTTTAAGCAATTTTTTTTAGAGCAAGGATTGCTTCATCTTAGTTTTCCTGTAGTTTGGGGAATGATAGTTTGTGGGCTATCCCAGCATACAAAATCATCTTTTTTTCCCCTGTTATATCCTTCAAATACTGGTCTGAAGTAAGTTATCTGCAAGGTAAGTTAGCAGCAGTATAAGCTGAGTGAAGTGCCGGGTGATGTATCCCTTTCAACCAGCAGCTGGGTGCAAAGAAGCACCCTGAACCCACCGAAATCCTAAGTGAGAGATCAGGAGACAGGGTAGGAGTGTGTCCGTAGATAAGAGGGCCCGGAAATACGAGGGATCAGAGCTTTTTTAGTGCAGCTGTGTGATTGGCACTGTGGTTTGGAGATCTCTCTCATCCCAGAATACTTCAGCTTTGCAGCTTTTCATAAAATGCATTTCATATAAATGCATGTGGAGTTACAGAAACTAATGATGCCAGTTCTCCATCTCCTGGAGTTCGAGGCTATTGCCAGCTAATTATATTTTATTACTGGAGACTACATCATGCCAGGTGCTCAATACAGCACACTAGGCTTTGCTTCTTTTAAGGCATGTCTTTTTAAGCAAACAGTTTGTTGAATGATTTGAGAGAACGAACTTATGTAAGATTGTGTTTTTAGTTAAAAAAAAAAAAAAAAGAGGTGGGGAGCTTGTTGGATTAGGCAGCTAAGCTCCCTTCAGGAATGTTGAGTTTTAACTGTAAAGTATGTGTGAGGTCAGGCATTTATTTCAAAGATTAATTGAAGATTAGGTTCCTGTGAACTCCATTTAACCTTCATTTCTATTCCTTTCTGTACAGCAAAAAAGTCTTAAAACTGAAACCTCCTTTCTGTTATTGTACTAGTTTTTTCTCCTTACCCAGCATAGAGCAGTGAGGTTTACAAGAAGTCTGTGTTTGTGCAGAATTTGTATTGATTGTGAAACCTGACCTCAGAGCTAAAAAACCTGTGTACTTCTTCAGCTAGTGTGTAATGCTCATGAGGAGTGCTTTGGTTTGTTTAAAAGGAGTTTTAACTGAAGCGCTGTTAATTCTTATGCTGGCCAGAGACATGAGATGTGTTATAAAGGGGTGGTTGTGCTGTGCTTCAATATTTTGTGAGAGAAAGAAAGCAGTGCCTTGTTTTCTGTCTCTCCCTACAAGGCTGTCAGAGGAGGCTCTTTGGTGGTTGTCTCTCGAGGGGACTGGGCGGGAGGAGGGTGGCAGCAGGTGACAGCCGTGTCCTGTGCTGCTCTCCAGGCAGCTGGAGCCCCGGGGGCCGCGGGCAGGAGTGAGCCCTCACTTCCCTTTGCAGCAGGAAAGCAGGTCCCCGTGTTGCAAGGGGAGCTCCGGTGGTGGTTGCTGCCTTGGTGTGGCAAAAGCAAAAGGTCCCCAGGCTGGTTCTCCCTGTTTGCCCTCCTAAAAACTCCTCTGTTGAGAGTTTTGGTCCTGCCCTGGCACAGGCTCGCATGGTCCTGGCGAGGTGGATGGTTTCCTTCTGTATCTGCACAGTGGAGATGTGTCAGTGTCTCAGTGCAGCACTGGGTGTGATTGCTGCTGCTCTTCCACATCTAAAATGCTGCAGGAGCCTGGGGAGCCTTGACACCAGACAAGAAGACTGGTGGTATTTACCCATGGCTTTGCACATCTCAGCTTTGGTGTTTTCACTCAGCACTGAGAGAGCCAAGATGAGCTTTACTTGTGTGTTTCTTTTAGAAGACACAGAAAGTTGGTGTTACCCAGATGTTTTCTGTGGAACTTTCCCTTATAGGATGCCCAGATGTAGTCCTGCAAAGGAGGATGTAGCTGGTGTGGCAGCTCACAAGGCAAACCCTTTTGGAGCCCTGAAGTTACAGAACTAAAGACTGTTGCATTAAAACCAAGTGCCTAAAATTGCAGTGAGAAGCATTTGTCAACTTTCTTTCCTCCTCTATTGCAACATCTTTGGCCACATTAGAGCTCACTGCAAATGACTAACCTTTGGTTTGAAATGTGCTTTTTTGTACTTCCCAGGAACTCCATCCAAAGTGCCTGCTAGTGCTTTTTCATTTTGCAGTTTGGCTGGTGGTTTTCAGCTCTTCCTTGTCACGGGTGGGCATACAAAGGGTCAGCGGTTTCCTGAGGAGGACCATTTGCCTGGCTGCCTTTTTTCCAAAGGCATTGTACGGCTGTGTCTTTGCAGCTGAAGAAGAGCTAGACAATGTGCCAGACAGACTGTTGGGATACTGAACACAATGCCTTTGGCAAATGTGGCACTTCCCTTCACAACAGAAAATGCCTGTGGTATGGAGTGTTTGTTTAGGGGGAAGTGCCTTAACACCAAAGGCTTTAATAATTTGGGTGTTTTTAGCAATGTTTTAAATGCTTGGTGCTTGAGCTTTTGACATCTGGTACACACAAAATACATAAATTCTTTTTATGTGCTCATTGTCACTGTAAAAGAGACTTGGTTGGCATCAGACCAGGATGTAAGGATTTCACTGATTGAGGGTTTTAATGTAATTTTCTGCTCTGAAACAAAGAGGAATTGGAAAGTGAAAGATTGGGATGGGTGTGTGACAGAGTGAGCTGGTGTTAGTCACTGGATACTGTAAAAGGAGTAAAAATGCTTGTGTCGGAGGGTTACTCTGAGATCCGTGGGTGAAATGCATGGGGTAAAAGAAAAGGAACAGGGCACCAGGCTTTGCTTCGAAAACATCTTTGTCCCACCATCCCTCTTTCCCTTGTTAATTCCTTGTGGTTTTAGAGGTGTTTTCCCAACAAGCTGCTGCATGAAGGGGTCTCCCTGTACCCTCACTCCTCTGTGCAGGTCCTGTTTGCACTATTGGGCTGGTGCTGCTCTGGGATGAAGTGTTAAAGAAGGACAGACAGCTGCTGGAATTGCCTCCCTAATCAGGGGCCAGAGCTTGGCTGCTGTGTCATGTCTTAACAAGTTGTCACTTTTAAACCGTAGTCCTGAATTTGCCAGCCAAAACCTCCTGCTGCACTGGGCTTCAGACAAGGAAGCAGAAAACATGGCACCTCCCAGCACCAAGGAAAGCTGCTCTTCTCCACCTGAAGGACAGGCCTGTTGCTTGGTTGATGTTTCTGGCACATCGCTGATGGGGAAAGGCCGTTGGCAACTTCCTGTCAGTCGGCGGCTGTGTCAGATCTTGACGCAGCTGTGGCTTTCCAGCAAAGATCTCTCCCAGTGGACTTGTTGATCTTAGTCATGGGAAGAAACAAGGAGTTGCTCTTCTGTGTGATCTAGATGGCAGCAAGTGCCTGATTTCTATGTGATGAGCACTGGTGCTTTCTTACGAGATCTGAATCTTATCTCCCTGGGCCAGGTCCCAATAGTGCCCTCGGAGGCGAGAGGCAGTGGCATGAGAGGCCAGGGGGTGCCACATCCTGCTGTGCTGATGGGCAGCGATATTCTGGGTGCAGGGTGAACACAGGGGTCAAGTGCTGAGCTCAGATGTGATCCAGGTTCAGAATTAAGTTTTACTCGCAGCTGAATTTAGAAATCCCCTTAGACGGACCCAAACCTCCCTCCCTGGGTTGCCAGCTCTTTGCTGTTTTGAGGCAGGATACATTTTTACTTTCAGTCACCAAAGGTTGGTTGGTTGAATATGAGCTGGTGGCAGAAAGCATCCTTAAATCTAGCTGGGCTGCCTGCCTGCAGGGAGCTCATTTCTGAGGGGCATCAGGGCAATTTTGGGGCATTTAACAGGGCAGCTCATGGGTTCTTTCTGAGATAGATCAATGTGCTCAGTGCCCCTTGGATGCCCAGGTCTCACAAATCTCACCTCACCTCAGCAGTGAGTGTCAGGGAAGAAACCTGTTCTGCCTTCCCAAAAGACAACATGGGCAAAACAAATGCTCCTTGTGTTGAACCCAGCTGCCACTCAGATGCTCTCCCTGTGCTCAGTCTGACCTGTATTTTTTTTCTGTTGCCATCATTCTCTCTTGACTCCCGTTTCCAGCTCGGCCTGTAACAGATGTACCAGCTGCTCCCCAGATCCGTGACTTGTACAAAATGAGTATTTCCACTTTCTCAACGGAGCAAATAAAGAGCTGAGCATCACAGGCAGGGCCCAGCACCACAGGAGCCGCAGCTGCTCCAGCCATCTGCTGGCTTTGCTGCTCCACTGGCGGTGCATGTTTGAGGGGTGCAGGGGTCAGCTTGGATTCCCATAGAAGCCAGGACCGAGTTCCCATCAGTTAGGGTGGGCGAAATCCTCAGCCATGAGAGCACAATGACCCCACAGCAGTTAGGGTTGATCTGATTCTGAGCAGTTATGAATGAGAAACTTCCTTATCAAGACCCCCTGCCTGGACAGATAGTGCCTTGCCTGTGAGCCTCGCTGATTATCACCAGGACTGTGGGTGCCCCTGCACCCATGGGAGCCTATCTGTCCATCTGGATGCTAGGTGGAGATACAGGCTGCCAAGAAAACCGGTGCTGCCTGGGGAGGAAAGGCAGCAGAGAGAGCAGCCCGACACGGCTGTGTCAGACCACTCCTCCAGGCGGAGATGCTCCCTCAGCGTTTACCTGGGCGAGAGCAGAGCAGGGGCTGTGCCCAAAGAATTGGCTGAAGCACCCCCATGATGCCCCTCTGGGTTACTGTTGGGATTTTCTTTTGCCCTACATTCCCTGCCCTCGTCAGCAGAATGGATGTTCTCGTACCAGGCACTCCTGCGGTGTGATCCACGTTTAGAGATGGTACTAAATTAGTCTTTACTCCTGAAGCCAGTTGGGAGATAAAAAAGCCCTGAGAATTACAACTAAGGAGCAGTTCATCACTTTAGATTTTGAAGTGTTATAGCTTAGAGTCTGCTCCCAGATTTTTCAGGCACATAATGAAAAGTCCTGTGTGTTTGGTCCGGGGGCTGGGTGCACAGTGCCAGGGCAGCTCCCTCCCTCCACATGGTCCCCACTCCCCAAATGAATGCCTTAGAAAAATGCAAAGCAAGAGCTTTGCAGATTAAGAAATCTGCTTTGCATGTGATTTGAAAATAACGGCAGCACTTCAGCGCTGTAGCTGTAAGCAACGCTCCAGGAGCAAACTGTGTTCTCAAATACCTGCTCCTTATTTATTTTCTTCTTTTTTATAGACCTATTCTGTTGGGGTATTTAATAATCTGGTCTATATACGCAGGAGTATTATCCTGCGAACCTTCCTTGCAATTTATGGAGGGTAGATTTAAGGTAGCTGACCTAGGTATGGTGACTGTCCTCTCCTCTGTGGATTTAAAATATTTGACTTAAAATCCTGTTTCTCTTGAAGTCTCAGAGCTATGCCATGGCATGTTTCAAGGTTAATGTTCCAATATAGCTCATGTTCTCTGTTTAAAAAAAGCGCGTTAACTTCCAGCAGTTTGTGGCCTTTACCCTAGGTAGAGATTTTTTTATTTGAGCTGATTATTTGCATTTTATGTCCTGGGTGGCTTACAGACGGTGTTCCTTGGGCATCCCATGACACTCCACAAAGGATGTGCTTCACTTTTAAGACTTGCACATCCCAGACTGTTTCAGATCCAGGTCTCCAATCACTTCCATGTTTGTAGGAAGCCAAGCACAGCAGGACAGGAGATGGGCACAGGCTGACCCTCGCCGCAGGCTTCAGGCCCCCCTTGTGCAGGTGTATGTGAGATGGGAGTGAAAATTCGCTTTGGTCTTCCCATAGTTGCCAAATGTAAAGTGATCTCATTTCCTGAGGCATGCTGCTGACACAAAAGAAAAGAACAAAACTGGGTGGCAAAACTACCAGGGCTGCAAGTTCCCCCATCAGCTGATGGTACAGGTCTGTGAGATCCCTCTCCAGATACAGAGGGTTTGCAGCTCCCTTGGCTCCTGCAGGATCCCCAGCCACCCAGGGCCATGCCCATGGTGGGCACTGCTCTGGCTGCATCCCGTGGGGCTTCCAGTGCCAACGGTGGAAGATGCCTTGGGGTGGTGGGAAGGGTAAAAACAACCAGCAGAGGGGGGCTGTCCCACATGGGGTGTTGTTTGTGCACGCTGCAGGGGTGTGGAACGGGTCAGCGTGTACCTGTGACCAGTGGAAAATGAGAGGTGCTATTGCAGGGACAGTTTCCACAGCTCTCAGCAGGTGGAGGCTGATCACCTCCCCTTACCTCCCCACACGGGTTTGCCCAGCTTCCTATTGATGCTGAGCACCACCTCAAATGAAAAGAAAAGAAAAAAGAGTTGATGCTAAAAATATCAAGTAGAAATGAGTCTGGTGAGAGTAACCACTGCAGGTGAGTCCTTCCCCACTTGCTCGGTCTGAGTTTCTTATTTTTCCTGTGCCAGAAAAAAACCCCTGTGTGCAGAGGCTCATAATAAACTGCGCTGAGGCTGAATGTGCAACTTAATCCCTTAGTCTGCTGGTAAATCCCAGCATAGAGAGGGAAGGGTGCTGCTGGAGGGGTCTCTCCTGCCGCTTCATGGGGTTTTGATGGAACACCGTTCTCTGGGGAAAGTCACCAATCAGCTCAGATCCTCATCAGGGGCCTTGGTGGACTTTCCGCCACATTAAAACAGATTTCCCACAGACAACTCATACTGAAGGTGCTGCAGGAGGTCAGGCCCACGTGCCCATGCCCCAGTGAATCCAGCAGATTGAGAAAAAACCCCAGTGCTTTGACAACTTAGTTGTTTGTAATTTATTCTTAAGTGAACTCAAGCCTGGATTAATCACAACCAGAAAGCGAGCAAAAGGGTCGAGCCAGGTGAGAAGCAGCTTCCATTTGTCTATCTATATAAGGGCTTCCATGGCTCTCCAGACAGGTTCCTAGTGGAACCTTTTGTCACGCTTCACGGCGTGCTCGTGCCACAGGATGATGATCCAGCCAAGCAAACCAACTATGCCCTTCCAGAAAGGAGCTGACACACCTCTACCATAATATATTCTCTTGCTTAATCCGTTTTTCTCACTTCTACTGTGAACATGTAAATCCTGCTTTCACATAAAAACAAACCCAAAACTGGCATGTGACTCCAGAGGTAATTTACTCTCGTGGAAAAAGATGGTTCCCCAGTTGGTGAAACATGCACCGACTGCGAGTAGCTCCCTCCTAACCTTCCTGGTGGGCTGGCGTGGGCTTGAGGCAGGGAAAAGCACTGCCAGTGCCAATGCAACAATGCAGTTGACTGAAAACTGGGAAATAGCACTGCTTTTTCTCTCTGGAGGAAACAATAAATACCCTGGAGCCCTCTGGGTGGGGTGCACTGGACCACACGTTGCCGGCAGCACTGCCTGTGGTCTGGCTGGTGGGTCCTGGGTCTGCTTTTCTCCTCGGGCACGGCTGGGGATGAGGGCAGAGGGGATTTTTCACTTGGAGTGATGAAGGCTGGGAGGCCAGAGTGCTGGGCTTTTCTGTACAAGTCTCGCTGCCGTCAGTCAGGAAGCGGTGACGCAGGTTATGGGTTGGGTTTGGGGTTTTGGAAACCTTTTCTAAAAGTCGATCTCCTCGCTCTGCCGTATTTCTGAAGTGTGAAGCGGTGGCGAAGACTGGTTGTGAGCAGAGGGATGCCAGCCAAAATGCAGCTCCTTATCAGATGTAACGGGAGGATTTTCCTGGCTGTTTGTTTAATCCTCTTTGTGGGATACACAGCACAAGGTAAAACGGGGCGGTTGTTCTCTCCGTAATCCTCTTTCTGGGCTATGCAGTGTAGGCCAAGCAGGCAGCCTCTGAATTTTTCAAACTGGCCTTCTTTTGGGGGTAATGAGATCTGCTCAGAAAATCTGTTTTGCTAATATTTAATTTTCTGGAGGGAGAACGGTAAGAAAAGGTGCTTTTTGCAAGTGGAGCATTTCAATGTCCCAGCCCTTATGAGAAAAGACTTCATAAAATATGTTGCTGAATGCGTGTATATTTGCAGTCTATATATTTCTATATGCATTTTTCTAAATGTCCCTTTCACAATTGTCTGGTTACTGCTGTTACTCAGTCATGTAGTTACAGACAAAGTTTGTAACAGTTCCCATGTCATAACTCTGCTTTCTGGGGGGAGCGGGAAAGGAAACTAGTTGTAAGTATGAGGAAACCAAACGGTTTATTTGGTACAATATTGCAACACACAGCACTAAAACTACGAAAAGGAAATGTTGATTTATGATGGCTTGTGCCCCGTGGATTTATTTCTTGTGAGAGAGAATGCTTTTCAAGCATGCAGAGTATAATTTGTCCATAAACAAAGGCTGTGACAGTGATAGGCTCTCATTATGTATTACTACTTGGAGGCTGATCTTTGAGGGACTATGGCCTGCTTTTCTTAAGTTGTTTATTAGCAAATTTTTTAGCTGCAGCTAAAAAATGTGCAGTTCATTTTGTTGTCACTGTTATTATAAAAAATCTCCTTAATAATACGCTAGGAGGAGAAAATAAGTATGAAAAAGGAACATGCTGTAAAAGCAGCAGGAAATTACACCTGTGAAATATTTTTTCTCTTACAGAACAGTGTAGGAGGTAGTTGAAAGTCATGCAGGACATTATGGAAATATATAGGGCAGTAGAAAAGTGTAATTACAGAGAAACGACAGTATTACAGAAACTGAAAAAAAAAATAGATAAAGTGCCAACAGGTGGAGAATGCACCAGGAGGCTTCAGGGAAAATTAATTACATGAGACTTAGGGGAAGGACAAAATGCCGCTGCTTTTATCTTTACTGTGTGATCCTTATTTTAACTTTTTGGTATTTTTTGAAGACCCACATTTCAGTGGCAGCCCGAATTAGGCACCTGGGGAGCACCAGAGCTAAAATGGTGGGTTTACAAAAACCCTGTTGTGTCTAGGAGAAACCCAAACTGTCTCTGCTCTGGATATGTGCTCTGAGAGCCTACATGAACCCCAAATCTGCTCCTGGGGCACACCTCGAGTTTCCAACCTCCCCACCAAAACTCAGCCCATTGAACTCGAAGGGGCAGAGCTGGAGCCAACAGAGGAAGGGAGAGTGCACAAGCTGGCTCTCCGCTGGGTGCCGTGTCTCCAGAGATTTTCACTTTATTTTCACGTACCTCCACCAGCATCAAGGAGAGCTGCAGGCAGCCAAGCCCACAGGTCCCTGTGCCACGTCCCAAGCTGGGGATGAGCCTTGCTGTGATGGCAGTGGTTTCCCACAGGATTTTTCACGCACTTCCTGGTGCTGTGTGTGAGACGTGCATGATGTCTCTGATGACCGCAAAGATGTCACTTAGGATATGAGTAGCCATTTTAAGAAAAGTCTTCAAGGTTACTTCAGTTTTCAGTGGTTGAGCAGTCGAGGCCACACAAATTACTTTCCTCCATCACTTTAAGCTTTGCTAGGCGCTCATGAAGTTAATAGGAGCTGGTGAATAACGCGTGGCTGATTCCATCAGGTGCTCCGATGCAGAGGGCAAGGTACAAGAGGGTGAGGTGCCGCCCTGACGCGTGGTCTGCCAACTGCATCGAGGAGAAGGGGCCCTGGTTTTACCTGCCAACTGGCGGAGCCAACAGAATCCTTCCTCCCATGGCAGACACGTCCCTGTAAGTTCATTTGACATGCATTTGTCATTAAAGCCAGCACCCAAACCCGCCCATTAGTCCTGTCTCGACAGTCCCGTCACAGCGTGGCTCGCCCACGGTAGTGCGAGGCTTTGGTATGTTCATGTAAGACGTAAAAATGCCTGTCTGCATTTCAGCATGAGGCGATACCAGGAGCTGGGTGACATATTCCCTGTCTCGGATGAGGATTCCGGCTCCGGGTCCAATGCCATGATGGGAACAGAGCCAGCCTCTGGGTCGGGGCTTGGTGACAGTGACAGCTTCTCCGAGGCGAAGCTGCCCGTTTTCCTGGAGGGCCTGCGAGGCACCAAGCTGAAGGAGAAGCTGTCGGAGGAGGATTTGCTCCTGTAGAGCTGGAGACGTCCCTCACGTGCTGCTCCCTCGCTTAGTCCTCCCCAGAGCCTGACCCGATGGCCATGAAGCGGTTTTAAACCAACTCCGCATCAATAAAAACCTTGCCTTAAAATCTCTACTGCTTTCACTCACTAAACACGCCGTAGATCAGTCTGAACTGGCTTTTTATGTGTGTGGGGCAGCCATCCCAGGTGGGGGAACAACAGCGATGGGGGTGCAGCCTGCTTTATGGGGAGGTCATCGTGCTCTGTGGGGATAAATTCCAACACTCTGAACTTTCACAACACTCTGCTAACCGCGTATCCCGTAAAACCCCCCATGAAATCCTGCGAAAGACAGGTTTGTCAGCAGGGTTATTTCCTGAGGGGAGGGCTCCCCGCGCTGCCGCCTCCCGGCCGCCAGGCGGCGCCCTCCGCGAGCGGGCACGGACCAGGGGGGGGGATCGGAGGGGTCGGTCACGTGCGGCAGGGCGTGGCCCCGGCGGGGGGTGTGGGCGTGGCCTGGCGGGCCGTAAGGTCACATGACCAGGGGCGCGCGGCCGGGGGTGCTGGTGCTGGT
>VZRE01005218.1:10692-21976 GCA_013396775.1 Cephalopterus ornatus | reverse complement strand
CATGGTGAGTGCGGGGGGGTGGGGGAGGGCGCGGAGGGGGCGCGTACCATGGGGAGCGCGGGGCCAGGGGGGGCAGCGCCGCTCCGCCATCGCCTGAGGCGGCGGCGGCCTGAGCAGGGCGGTGCCTCCCGCTCCCCCTCCGTCCTTCGAAAAGCGAGGGCGTGGGGGTGTTTTAGTGCTGGGTACGGGTTAGAGGTGCCCGGTGCCCACGCCGATGCGGGGTTGGGCCGGGGAAGCCGCGTGGATAGTCCCTGGGACGCGAGCGGATCCCTCGGGATCGCGCCGTCCAGGAAGGGCGGCCGCGCTGTGCCCGGCGGGAGCGGTGGGCGTGCTCCGAGCGCTGTTTTAACGGAGAGTAAAAAAATACGTGTCGTAAAGGGTCCCTGTGTCGGTGCGCTGTGTGTTTCTGGGGTGTTCGTGTTGCCCGAGGCGTGTCTCTGCCCCTGGTGGGTGGCAGAAGCCGCTCGGGGCGAAGCTGAGGTTGGGGTTTCTGCAGCCTGTGCCAGCTGCCGGAGCCCCCCAGGCCCTTCAGGACAGCTCTCACTCGCACTTAGGACTCAGTGCCGTGGGGTTTTGGCCCCGATGTAGCAGCATCTTCAGCTTCTGTGTTCTGCATAAGACCCAAGAGCACAGCCAGGCGTCCGAACTGGAGTTTCTGAAAACCCCAGTTCTCCCGTCTGCATTCTCCGAAGCTGTAACATAATAAGCTGCGTGGTGGCTTCTTAAAATACTTCTTGTTTTGCATAGCTTCCCTGCAGCGGTGTCTTCGACAGCAACGGGGGGGGAGATACCAGCTGTTGATTTCTTTATTCTGTATGCTGCTGTCCTCCCCGGAGGAGACCAGAGCTAATCTCGAACAGGGGCAGTTGAAATGCTCACACGCAGCCTCCTGAGAAGTGGTTACCAGTGTTAGGTCTGGCTGCCTGTTAAAGGATGGTACAGCTGCGGAGTTGGAAGGTACCGTGAGAGCATCTTGTTGTTTGCTTAGAGGTGGTGTGCTCTCTTGTTTAGTTTCGGGGAAATGAGTACAGTTTCTAAGAAAAAAATGTGGGCATGCTTAAAAGTATTTTGTGTTTCAAAGAGTTTAAAATTTTGAGTTCTTCTTCAAGCTTTTTTCTTTTACCCTTCCCCAGGAGCCAAAAACCAGTAATGGTTTTGGTGTGCAGTGTTTAAAAAAAAGAAGAAATTATTTTTTTGGCAGTCAGTGCAAATCTGTGCTTGGCAGAGACTTGGAAGACAGTTTAATATTACATCTGATTGCTTTGTTGGTCCTCTGCTGCTGCTGTTGCTTTCCCCTCAGAATGGGAAGTGGGTATAACTGGGTTCCAGTTAGTTATATACATCTTGGTGGATTGAATTGGGGCTGATTGCTGTCTGAACAAAGTTTAGTCTTGTGTGGGTGCTGTAGGTCCAGCTTGCACTGTGTCTTTGCTGGGCTTGGAGGGATAAGCACAAAGTCGCTCAGTGTTCCTGCTGCTGAGCAGTGGCATTCAGACCAAACTTTCCCCTGGGCTTGTTGTTGTTAACGCAACATTTCAAACCTCAGGTCCCCAGAATGTCTTGGAATGTGTTCTTACTCGACGTTTTATGTTAAATGGGCGAAGTGAGAATGACTGGTGTGGTTTAACCCCAGGTGGGAGCTAAGCAATAGGCAGCTGCTCCCTCACCTCCAACTCCACTGGGACAGGGAGGAGAAGCAGAAGTAAAACTTGCAGGTTCAGATGAGAACAGTTTAATAATTGAAAGACAGTAAAATATGATAATAATAACAGTAGTTAATAATAAAAAGAAAAACCAGTGGTGCACAGTACACTTGCTCACTACCTGCTGACTGATGCCAGACCTCGATCGGCCCCTTCTGGGTAACCCCCCCAGTTTGTGTGCTGGGCTGGACATTCTGAGGTGTGGAATATCCCTTTGGCTAGTTTGGATCACCTGGCTATGCTCCCCTCTACCTTTTTTGTGCACCTCCTGACTGGCAGAGCGTGAGACACAAAAAAATCCTTAGACTTGGGATAAACCCAACTCAGCAAGAACTCAGACCCATCAGTGTGTTATCAACGTTGTTCTCATACTGAATCCAAAACACAGCCCTGTGCCAGCTACTGGGAACAAATTAACTCTAGAAGAAATGAACTCCAGCTGAAACCAGGACGGGCTGTTTCATGTATACCAAATTTATCCAACAGATGTGCCCGTGGAGAACATAGTGTAATTTCTCAAAAAAAACCCCCCAGATCACTGTGAATTAGTGAAGTGTTGTCTGCTTTAGTACATCAAAGCAGATTAGTGTCTAATTCTTAGGAGGAAAGTGTTGGCTTTTGTACTAATCTTGTTGAGTTTCCCATAGAGGCACTAACATGTTTTGGAGCCTGTTGTAAGAAGTGTTTGTGTGAGGTCAAAGGATGATCTCTCGTAGGGTCTCATGTTTGGTGCGGTCGAAGCTGGAGCCTGGGGAATGCTGTGGTGAGCTTGAGCACAAACATTGTGCCTGGAGCAGTGTTACAGGTACACCTGGACCACGCCTCTGTCTGCTGGCGGAGCCGTGTGGCTGAGGTGGTTGTATGCTGCCTCTCCAAGCTGCTCGTGCTCTCTTTGTTAAGAGAACGGGGGGGGGGGTGTAGGCAGAGGCAGCAAATAAAGTCCCTATTCCCCTTCCCAAACCAGGGGGCTGCTTTAGGCCTTGCAAGATACCCCCTTTTGTTGTTTCTTTTTACCCTACGTTGCTTTAGTGTGTTTTTTTGAGTAGCAGTAACTACACTGTGTACTTTCTATAAACGGTATATTTTGTAGGAGCTGTCACTGCTTGCTAGTGACATGATTTTGGCTATTTGCTGGATGAACAACTGTCCTTTGTCATTACTATTTCTTGGGTCTCTGATACATAATGGTTTTGTAACTTCATGGAAGCACAAATGCTTTTCCCTGGCGAATAATGCACAGCTGCAAGTAAACATCACGTTTTTAACAGAGTGTCCACTGTGTGGTAACTTATCCAATTCTTGTTATTCCAGAGTTTTCTTGGAAACCTCTTCGTTCCTGTTTGTGAGATTGACGTTGTTCTTAATGATGCTGAAACGCGAAAACCAGCAGAAATCAAAACAGAAGATGGTAAAGTAGAAAAGCATTTTCTCTTCTACGATGGAGAATCTGTTTCAGGAAAGGTAAATTTTTATTTAAAAGCTACTGCTAATTACTGTACCGATTCTGGCATGCAGATGCACAGAGGAGGGTAAATGAAAAACTGCTATAGGATCTGCGTTTTCAGCTTGTGGTGTTATTCAAAGAGGAAACAGAGTTTTGCTCTATGTGATTTCTTTAGCCATAGTCGTCCAGGCAGCTGATAAAACTGAACAGTAGCTGTTTATTTGTTTCCAGTCATCCTGTATTTATGAATAAGCTTTTTGTGCAAAGATGTGCAGTCCTGTCTTTGCTTCTGACGAGAAAGCTGTTCCAAACTGGATCCCCCTGCTTCCCCTTCCCCTTGAATTTCAAAATCCAGGATCTAACACAGGTAACAGTAACCTTTGGCTGGCACACTCAACCTGCTTTGCATACCCTGAAGGATAACCCTGTGTTTCATGCCCTGAAGTGGTTTCTGGAACTGCACCAGAGGAGGAACATATGAAGTTCAGCTGGCTGCTGAATCAACAGGACTTTTTCTTACTGGAAAAAAGACTGTGAAGTTGAGATTGCCGGAGGAATTTCTCTACATTCGGTGTTGCACTTAGGAACTCGTCGTTCTGTTTCACTGGAGCCATCCTCACTCTCTGAATGTTTCTGTTATGATGCACTTTTCCACCAAAAAACTTGAGCTGTGTACTGGGTTCTGAGACTGACTTGTAAATGCCTACTTTGACCTTGGCAGACCTGTTGTCACTGGGCATCTTTCTGCTCTGGAGATACCGTTCCATGCAAAGATCTTGGTTCTCTAGAAAGGTCCTTCCAAGGGATGTGAAACTTGCACAAGATGGGCCTCAAACTTGGGAGGCTGAGAGAGGAGCTTGTGATCACTGTGGAGCGCTGCTTGCTTGTGTCGGTGATGCCTGAGAGGTGCCTGATGAGTTTTGACTAACACAAGCACAGTGGGATGTGGAGGTCTGGAACACCACTTACTGGACAGCTTCCCTCTACCCTCTCTTTCTTTTCACCACAAAGATGGGTTATTCAAGTGGTTTATTTCCTACTCAGATATTGAGAATGTACTGGGTTTTAAAATACAGGAATTTCTCTGGTTGTCACTGTTCTCATAAGAAAACGTCATATATGCTTAAATATCTACCCGTTTCAATAGAAAGTATTCCCTTTTGGAATATTTCTTTGTCCGTTTGTGAGAATCAAAGTCACGAATGAAGGCCTTCATAGAAGGTTTCATTATCTGTTCTTTTTCATTGACTTCTCCAATGCCAATATTTAGCTGCAGTCTGCTCAGGAAAGGGACTGAAGCTCACTTGACTTGAAAGGAATGCATCTCATGGCAGTTCTTTTTTGGACTTCCAAATCTGATTGTCAGAAGATGCTTTGAAGCTCTCGGCCTTCGAAGATGGCAAGAGGATCACAACTGGCTTATGTGAACTCTGCTTGAGCTCAGGCTTGGATTCTTAATTTTGGGACTTAGAAGTTTCAAGCTTAGTTATTAAATTCAGTCTCGTGGATGATTAGATTTTTCTTGAATGCTTTAGAGGTGCCTTGGAAATGCTTAATTTTATAATCAGCTGTTTGATTTGGCTGCCTTCAAGCTCAGGGAGGGCCACTGAGAAGAGGTCTTAGTTTTCATAGGCATGTACTAATATGTTTTCCTTCTTACTGAGGTCATGTGTTAGAGTGAAAGTGTTGAAAAAAATGTAACTGTTTTGTTTTTTTTTTTTCTTTTTACCTTGGTAGGTGAACGTCTCCCTTAAGCATGGGAAGAGACTAGAGCACCAAGGAATTAGAATTGAATTTGTAGGACAAATTGGTGAGTTTAAGCTATAAAGGGGCTGTTAGGGGCTTGTGGCTTATGGAACGTGGCACTTGTGACTGTCAGCAGCTTGGCTCAAACAATGCAGCTTGGATGATAAATACCAAAGGAAGGTTATATCCTCTTGGTTTTAAAGCAAGTGATCACTAATTTTTGGTAGTCAGAAAGTCATTGGGAGAGAGAGGTATATGTGAAGGAGAATGGTGAATATTCAGTCTGTCTCAGACTAGTTAAAAGTTTGATTACTAACCACCAGAGATTTCCGAAAACTAAGTTTGTGGTCTTCTTAATTATGCCTCTGACAGAGAAGAGGTATAATAAATGAAGGGGCAGCCTATAGCAAAAATTTTAAAATTCTGTTACTTGGTTCTCTTAAACCTAGTTTTATACTGTTAACACAGACCATGAGATGGGGGGAAAAAAAAGAGCTCATGTTTGTCAGCTTCATTTAGTCTGTTGTCTTGTAATAGCTGTACAGATTGTTTTTCATCTGCTCTCATTTATACATTCTCTAAATGACTTTAATTTGATGCAGTGTTTCTTGAATTTTGTGTGTTTCTGGGACTTCATGTTGTGCTACCATTTAGAAGTCCACGGAGTTACGCAGAAGTGGTTTAAGCTCCTGCTTTTTGTACTTGTCCGTGTTCTCTTGCATCCTTCCGAGTTTTCATATAGTAATGCAGAAAGCAGTGCAGTAGTGGGATCTCTCTGCACTATTTGGAGGCTAACTCCATGTCAAAGACTTACTCTAAACCAGCTCCTCAGAGTACAGCAGCTTTCCTGACTGATGCAAAAGGTATTGGATATGCAGCAGTAAATAAACTCTTTATTAGATAAATGCTTGTCATAGCAAACCAGGTACACCTTAGATAATTTGTGGCCATATTAGAAAGTAAGCAGTTACTAGGTAGTGTTAGTTCCTACCAAATTGTCCTTGATAAACTGTGGAGTTGGTGTGTTTAATTCATTTATTCTTTTCTGAAAAGCTTCAGTCTGTGTAAAACCAACTACCACTGTTCAGTTTGGAATTGTAGAGAAGCTTATTTTTAGATACTGAAGTGCTTGGGTTTGGATTTTTAGGGTAATTTTAATGGTAATTCTTGGTGAGAGTTGCCTGACACAGGTGTAGGGATGGGTAAGTGACACTGCTCTGGGGACAGGAGATGCTGTTGCTGTGAAACTGCTCTATCTGCACTTACGTTTTAAGAGCTCATTTCCAAATGACTGACTTTGACCAGGGGCCGTAAAAAGCCATTTGATTGTAGACTGGTCGTAACAATAAACCATTTGATAGGTGGTGTTAATCTGCAGGAGACCAGTGAGGATTGCTGGCCTGTCCTAAATGAGCCAGCCTTGACATTGCTTAGGTTTTGTCCCTGCAGCAGTAAATGCTGGAAGCCAAAACCAGGCCATGCTAATTAGAGAGCGTGCAATGCAAGAAGTGCTTATTAAAGCTAGCTAAACTGTCATTAAAAAACAATGCCATGCTAGTGAAGCTTTGAATGGGCTCTGTTCACTGCAGTTAGCTCTTCAGGAATGCTTACTGTGGGTTGCTAGAACTGAAGGTAATTTGAAAACCTGGACAAAACATTCGTTCAAATATGTGTATTTTAAATTAATCGCTTCTGTTGTACTCCCTCACGTGCTCCTGCCAAATGAGAGACAGTTTTGTTTGCTAAAATTAAACACTGAAACATGTTTTCCTTTAACTTCCTAACTTTAGAACTCTTCAATGACAAAAGCAATACCCATGAATTTGTGAACTTAGTGAAAGAACTGGCCTTACCTGGAGAACTGACCCAAAGCAGAAACTATGACTTTGAATTCATGCAGGTTGAAAAGCCATATGAATCCTACATTGGTGCCAATGTCAGACTGAGGTTTGTAACTGTTAAACCTTCTTTCCTCTACTCCCCTGCAGAAAATCCATAATTCAGCAATTATGCTCCCTCCCCTTCCTTCTTTTGGTTATTAAGTGGGACATGTATCAGCTAGTAACTAGTGTGCCTTGATTGGAGTTGTTGGGATCGTGTTATAATGTGGCCTTTTCTACTTAATTTGGAATTACTCAGTGCTGTTTGTATCAATGAAATTCTTGTAGCTCAACAAAGTGAAGACAGTCCATGTCTCTCCTTTTAAAAAACCAGTGTACCCACAACTGCAGAAAACACTTCCACATTTCTACCTATGAGTGTTTTGTCTTGTGTTTTGATGTCTTACTCTTTTCTGCTTAGTCTTATGAGAAAGTACATCAGTCTTTCAAAGAATAACCGTACCGCAGGTAATTCTGAATCATGTTGGGTAACTCAGTGCCTTTCTTTCAGGTATTTTCTAAAAGTGACAATCGTGAGGCGGCTGTCAGACTTGGTGAAGGAATATGATCTCATTGTCCACCAGCTCGCTACCTACCCAGATGTAAACAACTCCATCAAGATGGAAGTGGGCATTGAGGACTGTCTCCATATAGAGTTTGAATACAACAAGTCAAAGTAAGTGTCAGCCCGAAACAGATTCAGGTGAATAACCCGGGATAAAAGGGCACAGCGTGTAATATTGGATGAACAGCCTTGGCTTCTGGAGGCTTAAAATGTAAAGTGCTAATTATGCAAGGGCCTTTGCTGAGAAATACTTGTCTGTTCTGCCTGCAGTACTGACAGGAAGGTCACTAGCAAATATTTGAGGCTTGGTTTTTGCATTTGTGCCTTTTCAGTCTGACTACAGCGATGGGAATACTCTAGTGGTTCTGGTCTGGCTGAGGTGCTGATCTCAGCAGGGAAGTAAGCTGACAGGCAGATAAAGAAACTGCCTGTGTAATTTGGATTCAAGAAGGTGTGACAGTTGTGTTTAGTCTTTAATGAAAACCCCCATTCTATTCTTTTAAAGGTATCACTTAAAGGATGTGATTGTTGGAAAAATTTATTTCCTCTTAGTGAGAATAAAAATTCAGCACATGGAGTTGCAGCTGATCAAGAAGGAGATCACTGGAATTGGTAAGAGAAATGAAACGGCAGCTCGTGTGCCAGTTGAGCCTTATGCAGAGAGAGCAAAGCCAGTTAGTTGTAGCTTTGGCTCAGGCACTTCCTTCTCTCTGGGGCTTGACTCCCATGTGCGTGTTGTGCTTTGGCGAGGATACTTAGTAGTGTGCTTGCTTTGGCCATGTGTAACTCAAGTTACAAAGACAAAGGCAAAGCAGCAATAATGTGTTAATTTAAATGCCTCGGAGTAGCAAGTGTGTGATAAAGCTTTGTGAATGTTTGAGGCTGGGCCGCGTGTTCTCACAGTGAAAACTTGTTTCACCAGGACCCAGCACGACGACAGAGACTGAAACCATTGCGAAGTATGAAATAATGGATGGTGCACCAGTTAAAGGTAAGTAACTTTGCTTGTTTTAAAGGGCAAGCATTTTGTGTTTAAAACTGTGTTTAAAACATCTGGGGGAGAAGAGATGGCTTAGATGATTTTTTTTTTGTGCAGAAACCACACTTTTTAGGTTGCTGAAATAGTGGTGGATTTTTCTATTCGAATCAGACATTTTTATTGACTTAGGGCATTTCACTTGGGATCCTAGTAACTTTTACCCTTATTATATTCTATGACTGATCCTTTTGTCAAACCTGACTCCATGGTATAGGCCAGCTCTAGAGATTTCAACATACTGATCCTTTTGCCTTTCCTGGCTACCTTACTTGCAGTGAGGAAGAATTCCCACTTTTCATGTCATGCTTGCCTCTGTGTGCAGCTTTAGGTTTGTAATTTTCTTGTGTTTGTTTTGTGTTTTTTTTTTTTTTTGTTTTGGGGAGGCATGTGCATATTTTTTGTCTTTAACCAAGGAGGGGGCACAGACAGTGCTTGGGAAATTGCCTTTATTCTGCATGTCTTCTAAAACTGTGTTAATTATTCCAGTTTTAAGGAACTAATTTAAGTTTGGTTTTTTTTTTTTTTTTAAGGTGAATCAATTCCTATAAGACTGTTCTTAGCAGGCTACGACCCAACTCCAACAATGAGGGATGTGAATAAAAAATTTTCAGTGAGGTACTTCTTAAATCTGGTGCTTGTGGATGAAGAAGACAGACGATACTTCAAACAGCAGGTATGGTCTGTAGCAATCTCATTGCAGAATTATCTGGGCTGTTGTACAAAACACTCTGTGGATAAAATGAGCTTTTCTTTAGTTTGCTTATTTTCTTAAACTGCTGCAGAGAGAGTTCTCCTCTCAGCGTTAGCCCAGGTTCAGATTTGCAAAATTGTAGTAAGGGCTAAGACATTTGGCTACAAATGTTACAAAAGATGAGGTGATGCTGAGAAAAGGAATAGCCAAAAGGATCACTGGAATGAGGTTGTGTGTGGGTTGTATCGAATCTTCCTCTTAAAGAGTAGGCAAGGCAATGTAATTAGACATGGAAAATAAGAGGTAGCTGGAGCATACAGTGGCTATGGTGGCTTTGAATTTTGAGAAGAGGAGGAAGAAAAATTTCTTGAGCCCTTTCATACTATTGAAGTTTGGGAGTAGGGATAGTTGAGGAAGAGGTGACTCAAGATTGCAAGTGTTCAGGCAGAAACTAAATATGCAACCTTAATTGTGTTGTCTTTCTGTTATGTTTGTATGAACTGCACTGTTAGACAGGGGGGATGCAGAGCTTTCTGTGAAGTGTTGTCTTAGGTTATTTTTATTTTCTCAAAAAGTATTTGTTTATCAGGAACTCAAGATACTTGATGCTGCTGCCTTAATGGTGAGTGGTGGTTTCAAGAGTGTTTTCTTCCTCAAACAGGAAATAATTTTGTGGAGAAAAGCTCCTGAGAAGCTGAGGAAACAACGAACAAACTTTCACCAGCGATTTGAATCTCCGGAGTCACAAGCATCTGCTGAGCAACCCGAAATGTGAACTGGTCTAAGGTGAAAAACTTTGCAGTGCTTCAGCAGGTTAAAGATGGCAGCAGCCTGTGGGAAAAGAAGGCCAAAATTCCCATTTACAACTGTCTTCCTTCATCTTGCAGTGCTGCGTTTCCCGTACTACTAAAGCATTCTTCAGTTAAATTTCAAGTATGTATATACATTTAAAATAAAGTGCTTTCTCAAACACTGGAACTTTCCTAAGCTACTATTTTATACTGCACATTTACTTTAATTTGATAATGTTATATGCACTTGGATATGTGTCGGCTTAAATCTAGTTATTTCCATGCATGGTGTAGGTCGGTGTATTTTTTTTTTGCTGCTCACCTCTACAGTGTAGACTAAAGCATTTCCCTTCTCTCATGTTGTTTATTGCATGTTTCTTTCCAATGTTGCTTATTTGCATTTGTTTTAATTTGAAACTGCGGTAAGACACAATTGACTAAATCACACTAAAACTCAATGTTTACGGTGAATTTGTCCTAAGACTCCTAATTACTACCTTGGACAGGGTAACTGAATGTGCACGTACATGACTGTGATAACTGTGGAGCCTTCAGACCCCTCACCAAGGGTTCTAAGAGGGTTTGAATCTGTCAGAAGCACAGAACGGAAGCATCTTTGCCCTCCCTCCCCCAGTTCTGTCTCTACCAAACTTCTCTAAGCCTTTCGTGGGAGTCACTCCTGACTCTTGGGGGCTCGTTGCCCAGTAATTAGTGACTGTGGAGGTGTTGTTGTGAGTTCACCTTCAGGTGCTGAGCAGTGAAGTATTTGAACATAGTTATCTCTTATTGACTAAGTAAATGCTGGTAACATTGATTATTTTGCAAATACTATGTTTCCTCCTGGCTTCATGATTCCACTGTCTTCACAGTCTGTCTCCCTAACTGTCTGACAGGAGAGGCAAAGTGTCCTCCAAGGACATCCTTTCGGGCTTGTTAGAGGGCAAACGACCCTTCTGTGGTCTTCTGGAAAGGTATTTGGAAGCTGGACCAGCCTTAAAAACCTAGATGCTCGTCTGGCACAGCAGGTTGTTTGTGTTTCTCATCATCTCATGGGCATTTAGTGTTTGAAGAAGTAGCTTTAAGGAGTTAGCCAGCCTTTGTTCACAGCAGAGCCTGGGCTCTGTCCCAGACGGGCTTGGGGAGGAACCAGAGCCTGCTGTGGGGAAGGCGACTTGAACTTGGGGTTCGCTTGGCCTTTAGAGTGAACTCCGGTGCAAGTGTCATTGGTAACCTTACTTTATGAGTAAGTGAATAATCAAATTACATTTCTGTAAGAACTGTTTTATTGCTGCGGCACTTTGATAAAGCAGAGACTTCTGTGTACTTTATGCCAGGATGTTCCTATCGTGGATATCTCTGGCCGAGAGCAAATCCAACTCCCTCATGTAAGTGCCTGTTCAGAAACTTAAAAGAATAAAGTAAAAA
>VZRE01005218.1:0-10060 GCA_013396775.1 Cephalopterus ornatus | reverse complement strand
GTGAGTTGCGGGCGGGACCGTGAGGGGGCGGGCGGCCCTCGGGCACCGGGCCGTGAGGCCTCGCCAGCCCTGGAGGCGGGGAGTGTGGTGAGACCGCGCCTCGAGGGCCCTGTCCAGTCCTAGGCCCCTCCGTTCAGGAAGGACGTTGAGGGGCTGGAGGGTGTCCAGGGAAGGGAACGGAGCTGGGAAGGGGCTGGAACAGCAGGAGCGGCTGAGGAAGCTGGGGGGGCTCAGCCCGGAGAAAAGGAGGCTCAGGGGGGACCTTCTGGCTCTCTGCAACACCCTGACAGGAGGGGGGAGCCGGGGGGGGTCGGGCTCTCCTCCCAGGAAATAAGGGATAGGATGAGAGGAAACGGCTTCAAGCTGTGCCAGGGGAGGGTCAGGTTGGAGATCAGGAGCAATTTCCTCACAGGACGGGTGATTAGACCCTTGAAGGGGCTGCCCAGAAGGCGGTGGAGGCCCGGCCCCCGGAGGTGTTTAAGGAAAAGCTGCACGTGGCCATGGTTTAGTTGGCGTGGTGGTGTGTTAGGCGTTGGTTGGACTCTCTGACCTCAGAGGGCTTTTCCAACCTCATGGATTTGATTCCGTGACCCTTCTGAGGGTTGAGGGGAACCTGACCCTCCTGAGCTCTAGAGCTGGCTCCTACGGAGGGGAACTGGCCCTCGCTGCTCTTAGGCCCCTTTCCTGGTGTTTATGCCTTGGGAGCAGGGATAAACAATGCGGGTTGTCCGACCAGTGCAGCTGCTCGTGCCCGTGAAGGAGAAGTGGTACTGGAGCTTTACTGGGCACATCGTGGGGGTGGCCTGGGCAGGGCCAGGGCCTGGACTTAGATGATCCTCGTGGGTTCCTTTGAGCTCACCACGTTCTGGGATTTCCCAGGGCCATCAGCCGTGCCGTGTGTGGAGGAAACAGTATGCTGGCCTGGGTCCTCCACTCCCTGTTTCAGGCTAAAGGTGCTCAGCATGGGGCAGGTCCTGCAGCTGAACTGGAGTCTTGTGGCATTCCAGAACCATGACTGGATCCAAACTTGGAAGTCATAGTTTTCTCAAATATTGGTGTTACAGAAGGGCGTCTTCTTACGTGCGAATGTGCCAAGATAAAACAGGTCAAAGTGTAGTGACCGGGCAAATGGCTTCAGACTGCCGGAGGGCAGGATTAGATTAGATGTTAGGAAAAAAATTTTCCCTACGAGGCAGGGTGGTGAGGCCCTGGCACAGGTTGTCCAGAGAAGCTGTGGCTGTTCCATCCCTGGAAGTGTTTAAGGCTAGGGGTTGGACAGGGCTTGGAAGGTGTCCCTGCCCATGGCAGGATGAGGATGATCATTAAGGTCCCTACCAGCCCAAACCAGTCTGTGATTCTATGACTCTGTAATCTCTAAAGACTTGATAAATAAGAGACAAGTTTTTGATCCTTTTGGTGTTTGGTGATCCCAAAGCATTGAGGGTGTAAATGGGAAGTTTTTTCTTCGTATCTTCTCCTAATTAAGTGTGTTCTGATGGCATATTATTTGTATTAACTCCAAAGTGCAGAAAGCATGGGAAAATGATCTTAATTGTTCAGAGCTGTGGAGAAAAGAATACCTGGCCCTGAAAGCTAAAAAAACCTAGCTAGGAAAAGAATCCTCGACAGCTGAAATGCTGAAATCTGTGTTGTTGTCAGACTTGCCTTATATATGAGTCGTGCATTCAACTTGTATGTTCCTTGTTGTTTCACTTATCAGAGAAGCAGTTGTGTTGGATTTCTTCAAAGGTACAATTGAAATGCTCTGGAAAAATAAGCACAGATTCCGTTTGGTCTCTGCCGACTTGCTGAGAGAGAACAGATTGGCTAAAGTTATGTATTCCCCCAGGTGAAAATTAACTACTTCAAAGAGCCTGAAGTTCTTCCTCTGCTTTCCCCCTCAGGTTCTGACCACACGCAGTGTTAAGCATCTGGTTTTTTGGTGTTTTGTACAAACATGCTCTGTTAGATTCTTCTGTCAAGTACAGAACTAGATTTAATAAAGAAATGTGTGTATTTGCAGCTTTTCTGATTAGAGCTTGTGAAGGGGCTTTGTTGCTGACAGCTGAGTGTAATTCCAGTGTGAATCATCTTGTTAAGATGTTACTGCTCAAGTGAGAGTGATCGTGGTTTTCACCCTAATCAGACACTGTCAGGAAGAGAAAAGCCTTTTTTGAACCTTACTTTTGCAAAGCCAGTTTTGTAAAACCTTCATAACAAATCTGGAATTAATTCACTACATCTGTTTTCCACAGCTTCATAGAAAGTGTCCCCCTGTGAGTGCTGATAGATGCTTTCAATTTTGGCGTATCTGGGAGGCTAAAGTTAAAAGGAGCTTTGCTTTTGAGCTTTTCTTAAGAGATTGTTAGGTTTGGTTTTACTGTTGGCCTTCTGCTGTGGAGATGATCCATTATCCATTTTCTGAATAAATGTAAATAAAATTCTTCTATATGAAAGATCAGCGCTTCGTGCTGTGTGGCTTCGTGAACCCTGGGTGTGGGTGTTGGTTTGGAGCCCTCGTGCTCAGTTGTCATACTGAATGTCGGTTCTGTGGCTTCAGTTGTCAGACCCACGGGGCTGTGCTCCCTGGTGGGAAATGCCAGGAAAGACAAGGTATTGGCAGCAATTCTTGTGTCAGAAACAGGAGGTGCCTGAATGGGGGGGCTTAGTTAGGTGCGCGAGATTACTCGGACTGGACAGTGGAAGGCTAATAGTTGTGGAGGAATTCTAAAATCAAGCAGTTCAGCTGCCCCAGGGGTAGCATACAGCCTGACTGAAATGGACTGTCGTCATCTGAGATACAGGGAAATTACTCGAAAGTCTTCCTGCAAACAGGGCTGAAACTTCTAAATGGGTCTGGTACGTTGGAGTCTAACTGCATAATTTCTGAACCTAACTGCAGTCGGACTGTCCTTTCACACAGAACCTTAAACATGCTGCTGAGAAGTCAAAATAGTTGAGGAGTAAGAGCTAAAAGACAGTTCTAGAATGAGAAAATGGTAAAGAAAGGGAAACCTCAGAACGGGAATGAATGGTAAGGGTGATGGTTGAGGCAGGACCGAGTGTGTACCCTGCTTGCTACCCGTATGTGCAGCTGGATTAGGCTCACACGGGCTGCAGTGCCAGCTTTGCTTTGTTTTGATTTCCCTTATTGTTAAGACAAGTGTTTGTGCTTAGGCAGGATCATGACCTTGGATGTCGAGGGCTGTGATGGTCCCAATGTCATGTTGCCTTGGATAGTAACAAGTGTTTAGGCATTGACCTTTCCGTCTGTAGTAAGGCCAGTGGGCTGTGAATTTGGCTCCGTGGCTGATGATGTGGTAACTGTTAGAACTTGTTAGGGAAGCTCTGAAGAGAATTTAGCCCTGTGCTTTCTGGTAGTGCACTGTTTTCCAATCTGCCTTTGATTTTGGGGCTCTTAAATATTTCCTGATGACAGTGTGGATGCCTGTGTAGGAAATGCAATCCTGCTGGTAGCCTTGCTTAGTTGCCTTTGGGAACCTTTTGGATTGTGAATGAAGCCATCAGGAGATTCCAGTAGCCATGCACGAGGTATGGGTTGTAGCTGCTGCCCTTGTGCACCCAAATTTGCCATATTCTTCACACCTGGTGATTTGCATTATGCCGAATGAACTGTCTTTGTTACATAGTGTTTTAGAGAGGCAATGTTTTGGTAATTTGTTTTATAAGAGAGTTTATATGAACAAAGCTGAGTAATTTGTGATAAATATGAAGAAACTCTGTTAAGCTTTCTTCTTCCCTCCTTTATTTAACGTGGGAAAAGGAAGAATACCGGATCTGGTTTAACTAATCTGTTTGCAGAGTCTATCTTGGAAGCAAGGTGGAGGGAAGAAGGTACCTCAGGATGTTTAGTCACCGAGTAGTTTAAGCAGATTTGCTTTTCACATGGAAGCCTGCTGTTTCCTGATGGGTGCTGATAAAAAGCAAAAATAACCCACCCAAAAACATTAATTAGTTTGTTCCATAACATATTAGCTGTAGGTTCCCACCTTTATGGTTTCTTATCAAGTACCAAGGGAGAGTGTCTCAAATGCTGCCCTCATCCTCATGGCACTTCTTACTCTGCTGCAGTTGAAAATGGTCCTTCTCCACAATAGTGTCAATCACTGATTGTGTTTAATTTAGGGAGAATTCATCTGAGTCTGTTCAGCATGGCAAGATTCCCTCTCTCCAGAGTAAGGAGATGATAAGCTGGGGTCTCTGGGCCAGCAGAATTTTAAGCAAACTAAAAAAAATGTTATTATTTTTCTACAGGTGAAGTTCTAAAAAATTTAAACAAGTTCTACAAAAGAAAAGAAATCCAAAGACTAGGAGCAGAAAATGGATTAGATGGTAAGAACATGTTCCGAGTTTATTTTTAATGTGAAACCTGTTTTAATTCAGATACAGTATTAGATAGAGGTCATCTTTTATGGGTCTCACAACACTGCTTGTTTACCTTGTCTCTGTCACTTGGTTCAAATAACCTTATATTTTTACTTTTAATAGCTTATGTTAAGGTTTAGGTTTTTAATGGACTTGCTTCAGTGTTTTGGTGGATGTTTACAAACAACCATTTTCTGGTCTTGGTCACTGTTCCTTGTTTTCATTTTTTGCAGCTCGCCTGTTCCACCAAGCATTTATAAGCTTTAGGAAATATATCATGGAATCCAGCTCTGTGAGTGCTGATTTGCATATTATTCTCAATGATATATGCTGTGATGCAGGCAAGTATCTGGAGTGCTTGTAAAATAAAATGTTACATTTTTTCCTTGGTTTTGACCTGTATACTTTACCTGTGTACCCGTGGACCCTGTGCTATGCTGTCAGACAGCTTAAAAATCCCTGCTAGGATTTGTGCCCATCCTAGGGAGCGTTCTGATCTTAAACCTTCTGGAGTGGAAGTGAGGGAGGTGTTGGCAAGGAGCAGCCTGTTGTTTTACAGCATCTGTTCAGGCTGAAGTGGAAACAGAACTGTTGTGTTTGTTCCTCTCAGCAATCGAGTAGTCACTAGGGGGCACTTGGAGAACTCTCCGCTGGCCGGGTGGCTTTAGGGATTGGGAATACAGCCCTGGCAGTGCTGGTTCCCTGTGGCACTCACAGAGGTGAGTGTTTGCTTGCTTATGGCGTCCTGTGTCATCATTAACAGCACTAACTGAGGGGAGCAGCAGAACCAGCCTTTTCCGTGCTCGGAGCTGCAGAACTTTGGCACAGTATGTCTGTTTTAATGATGGGAATTTAAAGGTTACCGTGGCCATTAGTTTTGTCTTCAAATGTAAATGTGTATCCTCTGTATGTTGGCAATCTTAGGAAATTGTCCCTTTATATTACTTGTGCATAAAGTCTTCCACAGGATTTTCTTGTTTCCACTCCTTATTTAGTTACATATGAGCATTGTTAATATGTGCCTTAAAACTCACATAAATGGAAGTGTAAAGGGTTGTTTATTGTGGCAGTTTTAAACTTTTTTTTGTTTGAGTTTTGCTTGTCCAAAGGTGATAATCGAATATATTAGTTTTTTCAAATTTTCATAATAATTTTGATTTATTGAATACTAATTCTCAATTTAAAAAAGCCAATAGGGACAGTAGAGAAGTGTGACCTGAAATGAGAGCTTTAAGGCCCCGTGTCTGCCTCTGCAAACTTTCGGAAGAGTAAACCCGAATGTCTCTTCTGAGTTGATTTCTCTGGTTTTATTTTCTCACTTAGGGATTGGAAACTTTCAATTTTTAACCAGCATCCTGTGTCTTGGTAGCTTAGGGAAGCCGCACAATATTCTGGTCTGTTCGGGTTTTTCACAAAAGCATTTTAGAAGCTTTTATTTTATTTTTATTTTATTCCAAGGCAGCACATGAATTTAGGAAGCAAAGGCTAAAGCTCTTTCTCATCCAGCTTTCCCCCAGTTTCTCATTTTATTAAGTTCTTCGGGCATGTAGGCTGACCAGAGTGAATATACTGAAATGAGAGCCAGCTTTTTCATACCATTGGATTTGAATTACATTGCTTAATGAGTCCATGTTAGCTCACCTTTCTGCAACTGAGATAATTATTGACCGTTGTAGACAGCTAGGAGGGGAAAGAATTTGGAAATGTGTGGTGGAAGTAGTGGAAAATTTTTTTCCAAGTTTATTATGATGGTGCACACTGTGAGACAAGCATGCAAACTGAGCAGGGCTTTTCCCCTAGGCCACGTGGATGACCTGTTCCCGTTTTTCCTGAGGCATGCCAAGCAGATCTTCCCCATGCTGGACTGCATGGACGACCTGCGCAAGATCAGCGACCTGAGGCTGCCGCCCAACTGGTCAGTGGGGGCAGGGGCTGCACTGCTTTGTTTTCTTAGTGTCATAGAACTTCAGAGTCTGGGGACTTCAGCTTTGTGATGGGTGATTGTGCTACATTTTCAGGTCCATCGCTCTGTTTTTATGATAATTTCTGTCAGGAACTCAGCTTTTTTACAAGCTACATTGCAATGAATTAACAGGAAGATAAGGTTATATCAGCAATGAAAGCCACTGGATGGCCTTTGCAGAAAGCTGTTTTCTGGCTGTACATTTGGGAGGTAGCACAGCAGAACATTAAAATATTAATAAACCCAAGGAGAGAGCATTAAGAGGAGTGATGAGAATTATTTTGAATGCAGTGTGTGAATTTGCATCTTTGAAAGCACTGTATGATTTAGAAGATGAATGTATAAGACATAATAACCTCTTTATATTGGCTCTGTTTAAGAACTTGATCTTTCTGCTTTCAACGCACATTAAAAAGTCTATTAATAAATAAATATTTAAGCTAATTTCCAGTTTCTGCTGAATCGATATCCAGAACACTGGATAAATGTTCAACAGATCTGCTCTCTTTGTGTGTATGTTTTAGGTATCCAGATGCCAGGGCTATTCAGAGAAAGATAATATTCCATGCCGGTCCTACAAACAGTGGAAAAACTTACCATGCTATCCAGAGATTTTTGTCAGCCAAATCTGGGATATACTGCGGCCCACTAAAACTTCTGGCTCATGAGATCTTCCAAAAGACTAACGATGCTGTCAGTATGTCATATCACTTCCCAACATCCTTAGCACTGGGACAGTCTCAGGAATGCATGTCTGTAAAGTCCTGTAGCTGCTCCAGGTATTCCCTGGAGCAGTGTGTGCTTGGACAGGTGCCTTTGCTTTGCAGCTCATGGCAATGCCAGTTGTGCATTAATGCTTTAGGTGAGCAGAATGGAACATCCTTTCCCCAGAGGGAACAGCACTGTCCCCACAGCACATGCTGGGCAATCATCCCTGTAACCTGCCTCTTTTAGCCTGTGATTTGTTGCTCTCCAGGTTTAGCCAGGCTCTGCTATTGGGTTTTTCAGCATGGGAACCATGCCTCTTTTACCCATGGACCTTTATTTTACCTGGTACACAAAAATGGCCCTCACAAAAAGCTCCCCTCAACCTTCTGCTTCTGCGTTTAAGTATATTGCGCTTCACCATCTATGAAAAATTCTGCAGACTCGGATGTGTTGAGTTGAAGAGCAGTGCCCTGTATCAGATTCCAGTGGAAATTTTCATTACTGTGGGCTTTTTTTTTATTACTTCTGGCATATTTTTGGAGGCTTCTCGCCAGTGTGTTTCCAGCTGCACAGAGCCAGTTCTGAAGCATTAGAACCACACATCACATGTTAATGCAGCACAGTGTGTGTGTGTACAGTAGTGTTCACAAACGATTTGGGGATTTCTCTTTTTTTGATGTAGAATTTGTAATTCCTCTTACTGGTTTATCAAACTCACACATAAGAAAGATTGGCTTGTCCTAGGAGACAAGTCCTAGGTAATGTGCTGTGGGTTGTGGGTACCATGCAGTGATGTTCCCTGTTGGTAGCTGCTGCACTTCATTCCCATGTGTTCAGCATGTGTGAGAACAATCCCCAAATGAACTGGAGGAGGCTGGAGCCTGCAAGGCTGCTTCACTGCTGGGCCTTGCTTTATGAGCCCCTTGTACTGCAGCTCTTCTGTCAGTTCTTTGGTTGCAGTTGTGACAGTTCTGAAATGCTCAGGGGAAGATGTCATCTTCTGCAGGAGTAGGGGAAGGTGTCTAATTGCAGATACTACCTCTTCATTATACCTCCAGTCTGATAGGACTTAAATACAGGGCACAAGTCTCAAAGGGTGGGGTAGTTATTTTCTGAAAAAGCTTCCATTATACTGTCCTAGAAGCTACTGTAAGAAACTGATTTTTTTCCCCCTTTGGAAGGATTCTGTTATATTAAAGAACTTTAACCTGCATTTTTTGAATTCCTTTAGAATGTGCCATGTGACCTGGTGACAGGAGAAGAGCGTGTCTATGCCAATGAAGATGCCAGACAAGCTCCTCATATTGCCTGCACCATTGAAATGTGCAGCACTAACACACCTTGTATGTATACATAATTGTTTCAGTCTTATCAGGGGGATCTTCATGTGTACTATTGCTTGGACTCTGAAGTAGCTGAGCTGTTCCCTTTCACTCTTATTTCAACAATGTCTGAACTGTGTTAGAAACCTGGATCATCTCAGAATAGCTTCTTGGTGGTAGAGGATTGACTTGATTTGAGCAACCTCATTTAGAAAGCCTTTGAGTCCCTTCGTGTGTTGTCCTCTTCCTTGGCGCAGCATGTTTTTCTTTTTTGTTTTAAGATGAAGTTGCTGTGATTGATGAAATTCAGATGATCAGAGACCCTGCCAGAGGGTGGGCTTGGACAAGAGCCCTTCTGGGTAAGTGTTGGCAATGAACCTGTTTAACTGCAAATGGCACATTAAATTCAAGCTTAGCAGCCAGTGTATTCGTAAGTTATTACGATTATGGGATGCAAAATAAAAATGTTTTTTTTCTTCTTAAGTCTTCTCACAGCAAGTTAGAGAGATACTCTGCCCCAAAGGATTTGTCTGCATTGGCAGCAAGTTACCTATCATGTTTTGCTTAATGGATGTTTTTTTTAAATTTTATTTGCATTCTTTTTTTTGTTTTCCTTCCTTGGATAATATGGAGTCTTTGCTACATCATGCTGTCTGTTTACGTTGAGTGTTTTCTAGAACTATGGTTTTTTATTCAATTAAAACAACACCAATTTTCGGGGATTGCCTTAGGAAGAGATACTGTTAAATGTATGTCAACTTTAAATATTTCAGTGTTAATTTCAAATGGCTCATTTATAGAGCTGTGTCAATCTGCAAAATTCATAGAAGAATGCTTATTTTGATCATTGTAGAATTTTTCAAGAGGAAATTTTGAAACATTTTTCCTCATATTTTGAACAGAAGTTTGGAATCTGGTTCCCTCTGCCCTTGCCCCTTCCCTTCGTTGCTTTTGATGATGAGTTCAACAATGTTTTTTAACACTTCCTCTGCCACTGGTTTTTTGCCTTTTCTATTCTGAGCACATTAGAGATGAATTCATGCAGAAAATAAAGACACTCAGTTCTGCTGTGGTTTGGAATTAGTAAAACATTAATAGTAAATAAAAGCTTTGCTCCGTTTGTTCAGTAATTGAGTGTACCTCTTGTTTTGGCTGAGTGTGCAGCGAGGTATTGGCTGCTCTAATTATCACTCTAACTTGATAAATGTAATTTTTGGGTAACTTAAGAGTCAGCTAAAGCTACTGTTGTTTATAAGTAAGTAACATTTTTCTTTTTATTTCACTGGACCTTGTTCAGGACTCTGTGCAGAAGAAATCCATGTTTGTGGAGAAGCTGCTGCTGTTGACTTGGTGACAGAGCTCATGTACACTACGGGGGAGGAAGTTGAAGTAGGTGTTTTAATTCTGAGAAGTTAAGGACAGAACACCAAGTTCTGCTTGCTGTAAAACAGGCAAAAAATGTACGGTCCTTTGAGGGTATCACTGATCAAAGTTATCCTGCAGGAGCCATTGTTAAAATGATTCTTGGCTTCTGTAAATCAAAGGAGACGTTGCAGAGTTCCTTCTGTTTCTTTTTAAGTAGTGGTACAGTTTTGCTGAAAGATGTAAGTGCTTTGCTGAGTTCAAAGAAGATAAGTGCTTTGCTGTGTTCCCCTCAGGGAAGTTTGCAGGTGCTACAGCT
>VZRE01005217.1:21020-39268 GCA_013396775.1 Cephalopterus ornatus | reverse complement strand
AAAAAAAAGCCACCCAAAAAAACCCCCAAAACAAGAAAAATATTTTATTTTGTAAAAAACCCCCCCACCTTTTATTTTCTTCTGTTCCTGGATGTAACCAAGCCTTTTGTACAAACTAGGGTGGTCTTTCAGGCTTCACTGCAATTCAAATACTTCTATACCTCTACCGAAACTCTTAACTAGCTTCGCACAAAGAACAACAACCAACTCGCCTTGTTGGTTTGTGTCATCAAACATACTCACTTAGAAAGTTCTAATCCCCTTCTGGAGTATGTTCAAAGACACCAGAACAGCTCTGTTGGCTGGCCCCACAAGAGGAAGATGTCCTATTTCCTCAGGAACACCCCAGGTGGAGCAGCAGAAATGCCAGTGTGGCCAAAGCTGCTGTTGTTTCTTAGTTGCCTACAGAAGGCTAAACCTGAGCCTAGAAAACACTGCGCTCTGGTAATATTGGCTAGCAGTGCTGTTTTTAAGACTTACACAATTATATCAGCAAATTATACTGACAAAAACATGACATTTTTTTCCATCTTTTTGCAGTTTGGGAAATGACATTTAGCTCTACCAACAAACGCCACAAAAACAGGGAAAGGCTAAACCCAAGGGGATTGGACAGCACAAGGAGACAACATTGTACTGGTGTTTGGATAATTTGGTGATCCACTTGGCTTGGCTTCCTATAGTATTTTAATCTATAACAAATGCATATCATTTCCTTGTTGAGTTGGAGGGAAATGAATGTGTGTGATATGTTATTACTGCTGTTAATTCAGTCTGTGCAGGGAGGTACAATGGGCTCACTGAGTTGGTGTCATCTGCTTCAATCACCAGCTATTAGGCACTGAAGAGAAAGTAGCAAGTACTTCACTGGCTCTTTTGTTCTCCATAAACTATTAAGTCTTGAAGGGAAGAACTAAATCTCAGTGATTTTACTCTCCTGTGAGGCAGGAGAGTATTTTCTATGTATTGGTATATAAATCTCAGGGAGTGTCTGTTCTGATGTTTGCGCTAGTTCTGATGCCTCCTGTACGCAAGATTTTCTGAAAGCTCATTTGAGCACCTCTGCCTGACCCAGCATGGATGTGTGCCTCAACCCAGGCTGTCTCTGCTGTGGTTAGAGGGTGGTATGGGGTCTCTGGAGGGCAGAAAAACCTCCACCTTGCATCATTAGTCACTTAGCATCCTCACTCAGGCATACCCTGGGCAGCACAAACAGAGGCCTCCTTTAATGCCCACCCCCACACTGTGGCTAAAGGTACCTTTTAAACTATTTGGCAGCAAAGCAAATGGAGTAACCTGCTCTGCTCCACTTCCAGGATTGCTCCACAGCCTTCAACAGCACTTTGCTTTATGTTCAACTGCTTACAACCGTGCAAAAGGGCAGAAAGCCCCCACAAGTATGCAGAAGGGAGTAAAACTTTACTCCCACACTTTATTTCATACCACAAGCTTCGACATTTACAGTTTGCTGAATACAGCCCAACATTTTTATGTTGGCAGTTAGTATTTCTGCCAGAGTGTTGCCAACAGCTGATCCAAAAGAATGGGATTTAGGGAGTTATTTCACCACACAGAAAAGAAGAAAACATGGTTTTACTATGATTCACCGAAAGCTGTCACATAGATCTTCCAAAGGCTAAAAAAGGCTAACTGCTACTAATAGAGAATTTGGGAGGGGTTTTTGGTGTTTCAGATATCCAGAAGTTTCATACAGCATCTTCAAAACTGAATGTCTGGGATTATTTGAATCCATAGTTAAGTATCAGGCCAGTTCTTTCCTGATGCTGAGGGGCTTCAGTATTCCCAGCATTATTTGAAGATGGGGACATCTGCAATTGTTCAGCAGCTTTAAATTCCATCCCCTTTAGGTGTCTAAGCATGGATTAAAAAAAAAAAAAATCTAGATCGTAAGATATCATTCTTTTTTCCCTCCTTAAATGTGCTAAAATAGTCCTCCCTTGTGCTCACATTTATGGATAAAGCCTGCAAGTTCTCAGTCATAACTCTTCTCAAATAAGAAATATAGAATTTGATTGAAGTGGGTCACTGTCATTGTTTCCATTATGTCAGGCCTCTAATACACGAC
Source organism: Cephalopterus ornatus (assembly GCA_013396775.1). NCBI lineage: Eukaryota > Metazoa > Chordata > Aves > Passeriformes > Cotingidae > Cephalopterus > Cephalopterus ornatus. The sequence goes on along the minus strand of VZRE01005217.1, from coordinate 37,182 downwards.
CTCACCAAAGCTCAGAGTAATAGTAACAACAATACTTTATAGTTCTCCTGTGCCTGTTAGGAATTTCAAAAAGCGCTTTTGAAACATTGAGCCAAGTAACAAATTTAACCCACATAGTTATCTTTGGAAGGCTTCTCCTAGGTAAGTAGTATACCAGTTTTGCAAGTGAATGAACTGAGATCTGGTAAGAGTCACAGAAAAAAACCAAAATTTAAACTGGAGATAAATGACTGCAGTAATAACAAATGAATAAATACTTTGTATTTTGTTTTTGTCATCTGAACTTTTAGTTCTCTAATGTTTGTTTATTTGATCTGCTTTCTTCCCTCTTCCCAGGACTAAGGCAAGCATTCTTCAAGCTTTGATTAGATTTAGATCTCTCTCTTGCTCCAGCTTTGTAAGGGAGCAGAATGAGGTGCTTTATAATACTGAGGATCAGATTGCATTGCTTTTCTCTAGCTTTGGTTTCAATTATCCTTTTTTTTTTCTGGTTCTTTTTTTCCCCTTTTCACTTGCCTTGTGCTTGTGTTCTGTCCCTGAAAGTCTGTGTCTCCATATGCTGCCAGGTGTAATACTCAGGGGCACACTGTAGGGAATTCCCCTGGGCCATGCTGTGACTGCCTTACAGCCTGCAGGTCTGGGGATGCTTTCTGTGGAAACAGAAGCAGAGGGAAGGTGTGCCTGGTGCATAACTCCGGGGTGAGCAGCTCAGGTCCACTACAAAATATTGGAGGTCAAGAGCTCTGCTTTGCAGACCTTGCCCAGCTGACTTTTAGAAAAGCCAGATTCTCCATGCTACTAGTATTTCCAAGGATGAAAATAAATAAACAAATAAAAAGATTGATGAAGTAGCTTTTATCACCAGAAAAAAATGTATTTTTACTAACTGAATGATTCTATAGCAAAATATATACAGAAAAATGGCTCATCTATGTAGGTTTTTTTAATGAGTTTTTTTCCAATAATCCCATGCCATTCCATACATAGATCAACATTTAAGGAAAAATGGGGCCACACAAAGCTCTGCAATCTACAGTTTTGACATTTCCACCTTGCTCTATTAGACTGTACTTGAATATAACAAAATTTTTAGCTCACTGAGTAATGCTAGGCACTTTGGATGTCACATTGTACACCATACACAACAATTTTGGACTGAATATAACATTCAACTTTTCACGTTTTTTGCTTTCTACAGCTCATATCATAACCTTTTTTGTCTGCTTTACTATACCAGTAAGTTTAGTAAGAACTCACTAAGCTTCAAATCAGTTTTCATCTACAATGTCATAGCTTCAAGACACAGCTTGCAAACATCCCTGAAGGACTAAAATGTTGTGTTGCAGCAGCCTGGTATCATTAGCATAGCCACTGGCAGTGCTGGGTCATGAGCTTTAGATTTCTATGCAAGATCTTACAGTGAAATGTCTTATGAGAAGAGGCTGAGGGAATGAGCAAGAAAGTTTTGAATACCAGTGTTTTTCTGTGATGAAGAACATCTTCATTCAGTTAGAAACTACATTTTTTAAGGCACTGTAAATCATTCTTCCATGTCAAAGTTAAAAAAGTCCATCTTCTAGGAGGCAAATAGTAAGTAAAATAAAAAGTAAGACATAGCACAAAACTGTTTTCTTTGAGTATTCATGCTTTTCATAACATTACTTACTCATAGATACCTCGATCATTCACCGGTGTGAAATTTAAGATAGCAGATAACAAAAAGGGTGATAGATAATAGTCACAGATTTCTTATAGATTATTTTAAATTTATCAGCATACAGATTTCTAGCACAATACCACTAGCAGTCATTTTGACAAATGCATAAAAAATCCCTAATAAATGTTCCATTAAATAGAAACTGTGACTTCTTTGCTTTTACTAGGGACAGTAGTCTAGTATTGTTCATTCTGAAGTTGAAATAATAGATCACTGCAGTCACAGATCTCCCTCATTATTCTACAGTTACAGAGTTGGAGTAGGAAGTGAAACTGGTGTCTTAACCTGGTATACATATTGGTGCTACAGGTGGTACTCATGCTATCAACCAATACACTCAACTAAACTGCCATGTATCACTTTACCAAGGTAAGGAAATTTACTGGCAAAGCCACTGTTTTTTACTAGTTAAGTTGGTAAAAATTAACTTTTACCCTGCTGCTGATCTAACTCTGTGAGCAATGTCTGCCTGCGGAGAAAAGTCAGTGTACCTGGAAAGATGTATTTCTACAGGAAAAAATGAGGAGCTTCTCCATATGAACATCATTTGGGCGGTGGAACCACAAGGAACCCATACTGATTTAGACTGTACTGAATTTCTGGAATTCAACTCATCATAACTTGCATCTCTAGTAAGCATACCTAGGAAGTACCTGTTAGAAATGCAGCTGCCCTACCAATATGGGTGGGTAAGGAGTAGCCATCACCTAAGCTGTGTTTGCACAATTTAGACATGGTGCTTCTCATCTAAGATTATGCAACATTATTAACTTCTCCTGCCTTCAGAAAGCAATTAAAAAAAAATCCACAAGAAAACAAAAAGCCCAAATATCTTCTGGGCATGAAGCTTTTGAGCTATTCCGTGACTCATGTCATGCATTATAACCCCTGCTTGGGATAGTACTAAAAGGCAAAAGCTAGGCTTTATTAATGTTGCATTCATTTTTCCACAGACCCTCAGGAGAAACATCAGTGACTTTTTTCATAGAACGGGGGCCAGCACTAGGATGTTTATTTTTATTGACTAAATTGATTGATTCATATGCTAGTGTAATTCACTTGTTTACTTAGGCATTTCCCTTCAGGGGCACTTAATGGAGAAAATCTCTGCATATATGTATGACTAGCAGAATTTTTTTGACTTTTATGTAATTAAGAACTTTTTTTGTTCGCCTAGTTGTTGTTATACTTATTGTCATGAATATTATAATGGCCAAGTCTTCAAAAATTACACAGTAAAATTATGCCTCCAGATCTCTGAAGAACACAAGGATCAAGTAATTAAAGAAAAATATGTAATATTTTATATATTCAAGTACATGCCCCCTAAGGAATTCTCATTCTTTCTTGCAGTGGTGGTGCAGAGGCCCATGACTTCTGCTGGGCAGCAGCCAGATCTTTATAAAACAGTCACAAGAGGAATTCCTTATTTTTGTGGTCTCAGCTCCTGTTGTGTGGCTGATGTGGGGCTCTCTTCAGTAGCATGAGGAATACTTGTAGTGGGTTAGGCTGGGCACACTGGTCGCTGAACAAACTGGGAATTGATGCATCACCACTGGGTCTCCATGTAGAGTCACCCATCAGAGGGCATCACCTTTGCTGCATCTGTGCAGACTGAAAAGACTTACTGAGGTCCAGGCAACCAAAACCTCTTTGAGAGAGCTTAGCAAAAATAAGATTGTTTTCTTCTTAACACTGGGCTCACGAGGAGGTAAGGCAACCACCAACCTTCCATCTCCTGTCACCCAGGCTCTGCTAAACCCAGGCATGCCGCAGTGCAGGGAACTTGCAGGCCCTCTACTTAGGGAGTTGATGTTTAAACAGCGATGAAAGCTGTATTTCTGGATTGCAAACCAAGATTTAGCTGAACAGCAGGTACCCAGATCCCAAGGCAAGTTAATGGGATGTGCTGCCTTCCTTCTCTCTGAAATTACCTCACTGATAGCTTTTCATCAGCTTACACAAGAAAGATGTGGTGAAATACCGTATTAAGATGCCAAGCCTTTCTTTGCAAAGAAAACAAAAGAAGACTATTAAAATCTATCATGTGCAAGTCGATTAATTTGGTGGCTTGATAGCTGAGTTATCCTGTGCCATCTGAAACAGTTCAATACTTGCCTTTAAAGGCAGGGGCAAACTGATCAACTGCAGGCTCCTACGCTGCTGAACTCATCCAGAAACTTTGCACAGGATGACTAAACCAGATGTTATTTGCTTTGAAATTCAAAGGTAACTTTACTTACTAGGTATTCCTTGAGCAAAATGCAGGATGACTGACTTTGTACACACACGTAATGGCTGCTTACCTTCAAGATCAATATCAAGATCAATGAGGAATTGCCAAATCTGATAAGAAGTTTTAAAAACAGTTTTACAGAAGCAGTATTATGAGGTTGCAGCTCTATACAACAACACAACAGACGCAATACAAGACACAGCAGGCATGTCTATTGTAAATCTGAACATTTGCCCTCATTGGAAATGTAAGCTTACTATTTTTGATATCAATTTTAACCTTTCCTGAAACTTCCCAAGTAACTGGTAGAGTTTTTTGCTTTTTGTTGTTTGCAATAGATATAAGTTCCTGACCGAATGGAAAACTATGTTATATAGTAAAGTATCATGGTATTAAAAGCAAAAAGATTTATGCAAAGTACATACTGAGTCCTTTAAGCTCTGGAGGAGGATACGGTGGAATTTCAAAGAAGCTAGTGATTTTACAACATATCTGTAGTATGTGAACATGTAAACTCAACAGTAATGGATGAAATAAAGGCAGGGAGGGCTATGAAAAAAAAATTACATTATTTTAAATCTAAATAAAAACTATGCAAATTTAAGTTACAAAATTCTTATGAGGAGTACTGGTACTAAAATTTACATACAGAAGATAAACTCGTCTAATTGAAGCCTTTGCTAAAATCTCAGAACTTTCTAAATCAAAGTAAGCTTCTTAAAGCATAAGCAAATTCTCAGCCAGTATAAATCTCTCCAGCTTTAGCCTAAACTGAATTCCTAGATTGGAATTATCCCCTTGTGGCTAAAGCAAGCCTAATGTTCCCTAACTCCCAAACATAAGGGACATAGTCTCTGTTACCTGACCTACATTAAGCATAAAACACACAAAACACTATAAGCTTTCAGAAAACAACTCTCTCACCTGTATCTGCTTTACAGTAGACCTTTCTGTTAAGTAAAACTGAGCATATTATTAGTGAACAGCTGGGGAAAAATTTGGATCTAAACTTTTAAGTGATGTAAAAAGGGTGGGAATTCTAGATTGCTGTAGATTTATGTCTCACTGGGGATACACAAAGAAAATTGTAAAGTAGCAAGCTGCCAGTTTCCTCAGTGATTGACACTGGCTTTACATGCTAGTGCATTGAGAATGGAGACAGACAGCAACTGATTGGTGAAAACTTGATGATTTTGGAAGAACTTCGTGTTTAGGTTCTGGGTTTGGAATAACTAAATGCTGAGAAAACTATTGTCAGTGAAGGGGAAGTTAGAGACAAGAAAACCTTAATGGTTCTATGATTCTGTGAAATCTGCCAAGCCAGACAAGACTCAGCCACATACACTGTTATCTAAGTTTCCTAAATTTAGATAATCTCACAATTGGATAAATAATATCAAAATAGAATTTAAGAGCCTAGTCCAACATCCATTAGATTTCTTATGCCCTTAATTTAAAACATTCGTTCAGAAACATTTTAGGTAAATCTCTGTCAGAAGAAATGGGGCTAACCCAAGGTCTCCTTTCAGGTTATGTACTGCCATGTTCAGTAGGGAAAAGAGATGAAAAAAATCACTCCTTTAACTAGGTTTTGAACCAACGGATGTGAATCTTTCTCTTGTGAAATTTAACTGGTTAACAAAATCTCATTTTTAATACATATCTCAAAGGCATAACAGAGAATAAAACTACTTGGGTGTATTATTAGTGTTTTTATTAACAGATTAGGAACCCTCAGATTAGGAACATCGTGACCTATCCATAGAGAAAAGTCTTAGCAACAGCTAATCTGATAAAATACCTGCTTAGATTACATTGAATTTTTACACTGCATATACACAACGTTTTTCCTCTCTCTTCTGTATGAAGAGATTTTGAATCAAAATACACCTCTGCTAAAGGCAGAGAAAACTTTTGTCAGTGACAACAACAAGGCCAGGATTTCAGCAACTTGGCCTAAGCGTAGAAATAAAAAACAACACAGTCTTGCATCACTAGCCTGTGCATGGGAACTTTTTTTTTCATGCTGAAGAAAAATAATAGGAATGGCAAATACTCTAGGCAAATTTAAGCAAATGCCACTGACTCCTGCATACTTCGCTAGAAAACTAATTAATAAACAAAACTGAGTAATGACTTCTGCAGAAATATTTATAGCTCTCTTCCAGACTCTGTCATTATCCAGGGCTACAGCAGAGTTTCCCATATTTACATGACACATTAGCCTTGATTATGTAGGAGGATTCAGGAAACTGATCTGAATCAGCTACAGGTGTGACTTTGAAGTGTATTAATAAAACTACCTTTAATCCGGTGTGGACACTGCTTCAGAATTAAAGCACATTTAATTTAATTTTGCATATTTAAGAAATAAACAAACTGAAATTAAAGAGTCAAATCAAGACTAGGACTACCTGCGTGAGGAGTAAATATAACTTAATCCAATTTTTAAAGACTTCCAAAGTATAGTAAGCAAAACTCTTAATTGCAAAATTCTTTGTCCCAAATAACAGATTCACATGCGGTTTTACTGAGGTGATAATAACGTGCTTTAAAACTATTTTGAATTTTCAACTTCCATGAATAATAGGGTTTTTTTCTACAGAATTGTATGGAAAATATATGGGCACAGTTTCTTGAGCCATAAGTCTAACTCCATCTCTCACACAGTGGGCTCAGTTTTGTTGCTTAGATAGCATATTGTTACTTCCCCAATGCCATTCAATCTTTTTATTTCTCAGTGCATTTGATGACATTAATTTATTTAATTAACATTCTACACCTCCATAGTATGCTTCTATACTATGTACAGTTCTATACTTCTTTACATTAGAAACCAAGCACATTTCTCAGATTCTGGACTCCACAGGCATTGTCATAGTCACAGATTATAGATTGCCAAATGTTTAAAAGGGCTGGAGATTATGTGTCTGTATTGTATAATAATAATAATAACACTTGAGATGCTTAATGGGCTATTTAGATTAGACCTTTATCCTTTGCCAGCAATAGAAAATTAAATTACTGTAAGTTCCATCACTCTCTGAAAGTCTTTGCTAGAGGAAACTCACACCTGAGTGCTGGGCACTTTGGTTGTGTGCAGAGGTGGGTGGAAACTAAAGGGTTTTCTGTGTGGTTTTCTTTTTCATTACAAAGAAAAAAAAAAAGAAAAAAAAGGAAATACATTTTTTGGAACACTGGAATCACTGGAAGAAGTTGAATCCATAGTGAAAACTAAAGGAAGAAAAGTCCATCAGGTTTTGTTAAAACCAAAGACACTGATATGGTCCCTAGAATAGGAAGCTGATGCTTGGCAGGATATTCCAGGGGATATACAGGTGAAATACAATGCTCTGTGACTTGTTTCTTTTCTTAAAGACCATTGTCAGAGAGAAGATGCTGTGGCAAATGGACTTTTTTTTTTTCCAGAAGGATGTTTGTCTTTGAGCAATATTGCTTCTCATTCCTTGGTTTACATCTCCTCTATCGTTTACAAACATGGCTGTTGCTACAGCTGCACAATAAATAGCCTTACACATTCCCTCCTCTTCGGAGTGAGGAGATTCATACTCTTTCTCTCCAGCCAGAAGCATGGTATTTAGGTGTCTTCACAATTTATGTAAGGCAGTGACTGCCTGCCTGCAATTTGGGCTAGCAGTGGAGAAAACAAAAAGTATTTCTCAAATATGAAGTTTTAATATCACATGGATCAATGCAAAGCAATAGAAATAAAACCCACAATGGGACAATTACTTTGAGGGAACAGAGTATTGTGGAATTGGATTATAGGAAAAATATAAATGAAGCAACATCTATGTTCCTGTTCTTCTGTAGGCTTGATAAAAGTTTCTGTGGCTTTGGGAAAGTTGTATTGCTCAGATGAAAATAATTTGAAGTTTTGATCTCTTAAAAAGATGTATTTGTAGATACCCAATCCAAGACTGCTTGTTGACAATTCTGCAACAATGCATGTTAGTGTAGATGTGGAATTGGAAAAGAAAGTGGGCTAGTTGATAAACAGCAAGAATGTGAAGTCAGGACATTGCTGCTTGCTTAGTAACAGCTTTGACAGAGCTTGCTAGAAGAATCTGTGTATTTTGGCTTCCAGCATATATAGCACTTTATTATTAATCATGTTTTGCTGTTTGATTCCAGTAATAGCAAACATTGAAAATGAGGGGGGAAAAAAAGGATTACATGGAGTTTCTAGCCATGAAGATGTTATTTGAGTAATATCTTGTCAGGATTAATTCACTAATATGTAAGTGAGTACTTTCAGATCATTGCACTGAAGCTGCACTACAAAGGAAGTATGTAATTTGTTTTTTCACATCTGAAGCCCGTTATTAGTATAGCAAATAAAGAACATTTTAAATGTCAGGAAAGAATAGAAGTTCCAAATAAACAAAATTCTGTCTCAAATCATATGACATATGAAAAAGCAGGTTTTCTCACTGCAGAACAGTATTTTCACTCTTTCCTAGATTAAAGAATATTTATTCCTCAAACACATTTTCATTAATGATCACTTGAGATGTTTGTAACACAACGGGCAGTAAACACAAGACCTTTTCATCAGTCTCCTGCCAGTTACAGCCAAAGTCGCCTTTCATGCCACCAGTAGACACAAACTCAATGGGGGGATCCTGCCAACTGCAGCCTCTGTTTCTAGTCCCTCATCTTCTCATGCTGCTGGTGGACAGCAATGTCCTAGGAGTGACTGATGTTGTCGGGGGCTGCCCTCTTCTAATACCTATCAATCTATTTTTGAGTCCGTGACACACTTTCCTTTTAACCCTTTTTTGTCCTCTGTAATCTCTTCTTGTTTTCCTTGTATTTCTTTTTTCCTCCAGCCCTTTCTGCTCAGAGGGGTTGAAGGTTTGGTTACGGTTGGGCTAGCACCTGCCTCTAAAGAGAGAAGGACAGCTGATGTGGTTTAAACAGGACTTAATTAAAACTTTTTAGCTCCTTCCTGCATGGTCTAGTGAGAGCTTATGTGCTCACTGCATCACTGAGAAATACTTGAAGAATAATTGGCCCCAGGAGAGTCATATACTGGTGCCTTGAGATTCCCCCTTCACATTGAGTAAGTCCCTTTGTTATCTTCCCACCGCTGATGTTAACCAGCAGAACAAGCACTGAACTGGAATGTTTCTGAAATATTTTTCTTTGCCAATCCCTTTTTCCTGTGTGTCTTTTCAGGTATTTTTTTTGGTGAGAAATATTCTCACAATGCTCTGAGCAAAGAGAGAATGTGGAGGTGAGCCTTGCACTCTTCAGAATTCTTGTGCTGTAAATTTGGATCCAAACTGTAGGTAAGAATTGAGTCTCCAAAGAAAACTGTGGCCATCTCTGCTATAGCCTGGCATACCCCTCTAGTTGCAGAGATGTCACTCTTGGTTCAGAACTACTGCACTGGTGAAAAGTTGTATGGGGGCAAATCACTCACCTTTTTTTTCCCTCAGTACACCTTGTTTTGCTCATATAATGGTGGAACTACAAAACAAAAGGCCCTACCTGGAGGGCTTTGCCTGTTTGGAGCACATAGAATCATAGAATCAGCCGGGTTGGAAAGGACCTCTGAGATCATCAAGTCCAACCCTTGATCCAACACCACCATGGTTACTAGACCATGGCACTGAATGCCACATCCAGTCTCATCTTAAAAACCTCCAGGGACGGAGAATCCACCACCTCCCTGGGCAGCCCATTCCAATGTGTGTCCAACATTTCTTCCTAGTATCCAACCCAAACCTCCCCTGGCACAGCATAAGACCATGCCCTCTGGTCTTACTGATAGCTGGGAGATGAGACCAACGCCCACCTGGCTACAACCTCATGGGGTATTATCTGTGAAAATATTTCAGGCTGAGATCATCAGCTCGCCAGGCAGAGAAGGCCTGAATCTGAAATTGAAGTTTTACTGTTGATTTGAATAAAAGGCTAGGAAGGTTTCATTAGGTTTAACTCTTTACTACTTCTCCTGCAAAGCAGATCACCAAGTAGTCCAGAAGATGATGCATATTTGATTATGTTTACTGTTCTTGTGTGCATTTGGGCAATCACTCTCATAAGAAAAACATGTACTCCGTGGCTTAAGTATTCTAACCTAATCTCCCAATTTTTCTTTTTCATTAGATATTGGTAATTCGAAACTGTAAATGCACTAGATTTCTTGAAAAACTGTTTCTGATCAACAAAATATAAAATACAGCATACCTCAAAAAATGGAGAACTGCACCCACTTCAGATTATGACATTTCTTTCCTGAAGACAATGAAATTTTAGTACTTACAATCTTCTGAGTGCACTTCTAACCAATGTACATATTGCAGAGAAGAGCACTGCTTCAGGTAGTTTTATTTTAATTCCTTTGTGTCTAGGAAAAATTTTTGAAAATACTTGTGGAAGAGAAAATGGATGTAAGATCAGAGAGGTTAGGTAGCGGTGTGCTTTATCTAACATTCTATTTCCAGTACAGGTCACTGCCAATTTGGTGTTCATTACAGCAAGAAATTCTGCAGTAGAAAATAATGGAATATATTCTCATGCTATCAAAATCTAGCTTCTGAAAATTAGCACATGCTTTGAAATCTGAGCATTATATGTCATATAAGATTTTTTGGGTTTACTTGTGTTACCTGATGTTCTTGTTACCCCAATGAAATTCCTGTCTCTTGAATACAGCTTCAACTACATTCTTCGGAAATGAATTCACAGTGTGCAATTACACAGCTGAAAAAATCTATTTCCTTTTTCAGTTATAAATGCATTATCTTTTGACTAAACGGATGCTTCCTTGTTTACATCTGATGAGAAGAGGCAATTCTATTAGTTCTATCCACCTTTCCAATTTTTTCCTGTGTACGTTCATTCCATTTCCCCATACTTATGTCTGGTTTAAAGTACAGTATTAATCTATCTTCATAACAGTATTTTACCATGTCTAAGAGACTTTGTCATCAGTTCTGGCCTTCTTCTATTTTTGCTATGTCATCCCTGGGGACATAAAACCTCTATAATAAATTGTAATGACAAAGTATAAATTAATTTAGCATGCATTTGCAAGCAATAATCTGTTTCCTCCAAGACCCTTGGTATTTCTTGAACTGACTTACAGCTCATTCAGCCAGCTGTCGATTTTTTAATTAAGTGTATTTTCCAAAAGTATTTTGGTTTTGTGTCTCACACATTTTCTTTGAACAAAAGGCCACATCAAGTAAGTTATACGTCAAGACACAAATCTTTCCTATACATGTTAGTATTTCAAATCAGATTGATTTTGTTATCAGTAAGAATGGGGATTTCCTTTCCCTTATAGGGTTGGACCTCACCTTTCTATTGGTAAGGCTTAAAATAGTCATACAAGAGTTTAGTGGCTCATAAAACAGCTATATTTTACATTGCGTTTTAAATGGGAATTACACTTAAGTCCCAAGAAAGTAGTATGCAACCTTCTTCAAATTGCTCTAGAACAGATTTTCTTTAATAAATGTGACTTACACACATGTATATAAATAAGTGAAATATAAGTATTTCATTTGAATGAGCTTGAACATTGTGATGACTTGCAGAACTCATGTCATCCAGAATTCAGATTCATAAAATATATATTGCATACGTTTTAGCTTAAAGTTTGCTAGGGAACTGCTCAGAAGTATGGGGGAAAACATGAAGAAGAAAGTCTTGACCTCCCTGGACTCTGTTATTACTAGATGCTTAACCTTCCTCCCCTTTTGCAGTTCTGAAGATACAGCCCTGGTGTTGCTTATTTTTGTGAACTTTGTTATGGCTATAGCTAGACGTCCACAGGAAACACCCAAGAAAGTTAAGATAAAGAGACAAAACCACACAGTATTTCTCCCCACCAATTGGAAATGGAGACTAACTGAGATTAGACACCTAGGCATTTAACATTTCATGGGATAAATACCAAACTGGGACTCTGGCGCTATCAGTGTCTGGAAAGTGAAAATCACCTGGGGGTAGGAATCCAGAAAGGATATATGGATACTCCAGCACCTATGGTGTGTTCTGGCACAGTGCTATAAAGACAGTTTTTACCATAAAATGGCTAACAATGGACCACTGCAGGAGGAGAAGGATGTCTCTATAATGCTTGCGGTGCGTGCCTAACACTGCTGGGAAGAGGTGAACCTCGTCTTGCTTGGCAGTGGTCTCCAACAGCTTGGTTAATCTCAGTACCAAGTGCAGCTGAGAAGGTTGCCAATGATTGCGACAGTGGTGGGCGTGTGATCTCCAGCCCAAAGCGAGTTTCATTTTGCTTATTGCTTAAAGCAGTAGTACTGCAGCTGTGTTCAGGCAGTCATAGCAAGGTTAGCCTGTCACGAAAGAGTGACAGACGCCTCGCATGAGATACTGACTGTGGCACGGAAGAGTAAGAGATGCCATGAACAGTAAAACAGATTGGAAAATCAAATGCTGAGAGCTGTTGGGTGTTGCAACCTGCGGGAGTGGAAGGGTAGGTCCGCTCCGGGTAGAGTAGAGAGAAATTGCCAGCTAGCTGGCAGGTCACGGCATTCGCTGAGCTCCGGATGCTGTGACGCAGCGACGCAGGAAAACACACATGCACGTTGCACCGGAGATTGTGAGGAGTGAACTTTATTAACATGGTGACAGCCGTTTTTATAGGGTCTGCCGTGGAAGGGTCTGGAAGAAAAGCAGAGCTTGCCGAACAAGGTAATAATGGGAGGTACGGGTTTACAAACTTGGAAAGGATAGGTGGAGAAAAGGGAGCCATTTTTCAAATTTGAAACAGGGATGGTAACACGGGACAAATATGGTAACTGGGAGGGATTGTAACCACATAAGGAGTATTAACATTAACAGAGCTTAAACCGATTATATATGAACAAGTAACAAAATATTTCATAATTATAATTACATAATTTCTGTCTTAAATTTGTTGTAGAGATCTTCTTCTCTGTCTGTAAAATGAGTCCCCGCAGTTGGGATAGATTTGGTACCTGAAACCATTGTCCAGAGAAGGTCAGTGAAGCTGGTGAAGGGTCTGGAGCACAAGTCTTAGGAGGAGCAGCTGAGGGAACTGGGATTGTTTAGCCTGGGGAAGAAAAGGCTCAGGGGTGACCTTACTGCGCCCTACAACTGCATCAAAGGAGGCTGTAGTCAGGTGGTGGTTGGCCTCTCCTCCGAGGCAGCTAGCAACAGGACAAGAGGACACAGTCTTAAGCTGCAACAGGGGAAGTTTAGGTTTGACATTAGGAAGAATTTCTTCACAGAAAGGGTGATTACATATTGAAATGGACTTCCCAGGGAGCTGATGGAGTCACCATCCCTGGAGGTATTTAAGGAAAGACTGGATGTGGCACTCAGTGCCATGATCTAGTTGACACTGTGGTGTTTAGTCACAGCTTGGACTTGATGATCTCAGAGGTCTTTTCCAACCTAACTGATTCTGTGATTATGTGTGTACCTGAAAGTATGGCAATATCCAAAGGTCCTGCAGCCCGTAGTCACTGAAGTATGCTAAAGTCACTAAGTGTCATGGAGTTACTTGGTATCATCTCTGTACTGCTCTTTACATTTCCCATTTTTGCTCTGTGTCTCCTGAAAGTCTGGTTTAGTCCAGCAAAAGAACTCCACCCTGTTCTTTTCTGGGTGAGAGCCTAAAATAAAAGAGCAAAGGAGAAACAAGTTTTTCTGTAGCATAATGCTTTGCCAGGTCATGAAGTGGCTGCTAAAGCCATGTTGTCTGGCTTTACAACTCAGTCTTCCATGGGAGTGAGAGACAAAGGCTGCATTTTCTGTTACTTCGCTCAATCTTTTTTCCTCCAGCTCTGTTTGTGCTCCCTTAAGGGAGAAGGGATCAGAGTTCAGAAGTAGAATCATCAATTTTTCCTCATAATGATATTTATAAAGATGTTTGTAACATTTTAAATACTGTGCAAGAAGTTTCTCAAACAGGGTTTCACAGCATTCCCCTGCATACAACTTAGGGATACATGACAATGTAGTTACTTAGAGGAAGAAGTTTTGTATTTAAGTGTTGTGTATTCTTTTTCATTCTAGGCAGATCCAGTCACAGGATGACAGTTTCTGAATCCAGAAAAAAAATTCTTTTGATTAGATGGATATAATTAATTTTAAACGTAAATAATAAATGTGTAAGCCCAAAGTCTGTAGAAAGATCAACAGAAAATAGCACTCTTCTTTGAAGAACAAGAGGTAGTGCTCAGCCATGCCCTGGGGTCTTGAAGACCAATAGAAAATCTGAACTGAGATTCTCATCTCTCTGAAGTCAACTGGACTGATTTTCAGTGACCAAAGTAAAGCCAAGATTTCACACCAAAGGTCAAGATCTTAGGAGAAAACCTAAGGGGGAAAAAAATCGAAATTAATAAAAATTAAAAAGACCAAAGGCATATAGTTAATTTTGTGTGTATTGGGAATGCTGTGTGGATTTCTTAATGAGACTAAAACTGAGCAGAATCATAAGTATTTATGGGATTTAAGCCTAATGGTAAAGCTGGTGTTTCGGATAACCACAAGAAAAATATCATAAGGAAGGCACTGGATTAAAATAGTAGAGTCATGTAGTGGCTAGTAACTTATTTGATCTTCTCAAGATTTAAGTACAGAACTCAAATCAAATAAAACGGTTGGTTGCTAATTAGAGTTGCCCAAATGTGGCAAAGTAAATGAGATGATTTTTGTTTATATATTTGTAGGAGTGAGAGGTTAAAGAACTAGTTACAAAACTGACTTGGTCTTCTAGGGGAAACCCATCTAAACCTGATCTGTCTTTAATAACTGAGAATGTTTTTTGTCTCCTACCCTCTCGAGATTTGGTTAATATTAATGCAAGATGTGAAAGGAAATTCTGTGCTTCACATTTTAGTAGCTTTTAGCCTTGCAAGAGAAGGAATAGAAAATGAGATGAAGAAGATTTTGTTTGAAAACTTATTGCAAAACTAAAGGCTTTTACAGTCCTTCAAACACTTGTGCTCTTGCTTTATGCACATTGATATAATTTTGTGAAGCTCATTTTCAAGACAGAGGGTTAAAATTGCACTGGTGTAAATTCCATGAGTTCAGGTTCAAGTGAATGTGTCTTTTGTGCAGTTAGCTAATAAATTATAGTTAGCTACACAGCATTCCTAAGTCACTGCAGAAATCCTCAATCAATACAAAAGTGAGTTTGTAGTTAAAACCATGATGCCTCTGAAGTTAGCTATTATAGATAAGGATGTTTTATGACAGAAAAACTATTTTTTTCATTTATTTGCAAATCTCCACTCTATGGGTGTCCACATGCCACTGATGGGAGTTAAAGGCAGCAGACAGCACGTGGACCAGCTGGCCCGCAGGAGCTGCTGTTCCAGCCCCGGGGTGAGCCCCTTTCTGGTTAAGCAGGTAGGAGCACATTGCAGTCAAAACCATCCTCATCAAAGCATTGCTGCTGCCTAATTGCTGCTGCTGGGCCCCGAGGAGATCAGGCAGTTGAATCAAGACTTGCAAGTCTGTCATGAGGGGTCCTTGAGCGTTATGGCCTTTCACTAGTGAAATCACAGCAATGTTAATCGAGCAGAACAACCAAAAACTGTGTTTTAAAATAGTTTCCCAGTTCTTTGGACATCTGACCCTAGCTCATTGTTCAAAATAATAGATGAAGGATGGGGATTTTAGTGGAAAAGTATCCTAGCACATCTGTCCGAAAACTAAGAACTGACGAACATAGCAGCTGGCACATAGGACACTAAATCTGGATCATTCAGCCGTCAAACTGGGAGCTCCAAGTACTCACTGGACTCCAGCTGGATGCACCAGCCTTTTCCGCCCTGGCTGCAAGGCTGTGCCGGACAAGGGAAGAAGGCATGTCGTCCAGGCTGCGGAGGGGGGGGATATGGCTGTGGAGCCTGCCCTTTCTGAGAGGCACCCCAGGGGACCCGTGGGGGTACATTGGTCGTTACACTGGTGGGTACATGGGTGGGCAAGCCGGCAGGTACCCTGCCAGGTAGCCGGTGGGTAAACTGGCAGGTACACAGGCAGGTACATTGGCGGGCACACGGGCGGGTACTCCAGGACCATTTCCAGTGATGTCGGGCCATCTACGGCGCTCTGCGGATGCCGCTACTCTCAGAACCCAGACAGGTCCGTTTTCACCCCAGAGTGCCCCGCGTTGCCCTGACGAACACCTTGCGGTCCCCGCTGCCCGGGCAGCGCCATCC
>VZRE01005217.1:0-13305 GCA_013396775.1 Cephalopterus ornatus | reverse complement strand
TTTAATTTTCAGCTTTGCTGAAGACTGTCAGAGGAGACTTGCAGGATAGGAGTCACTGGCACTCTTTAGTTACAGTGACATTTTAAATGATTTATTGTCAAAATGTAGATTTTTTTCTAAGTATAGTGAGCATTTTAGAGTGGAAAAGTATTGTTTATAGAAGAGAAAAATGAATTTAAAATGCCAAATTACTCTTGAGCAAGACTTTAGAAATGCCTAGAATACGTTTCATTGGTGACATTAACAGGCAATTTTCAATTTATACCACCTGCCCAGATGACTTGTTTGATTCACTCGCTTGCCTTAGGGACATACAAATGGAAGATTGAGATCTAGCAGTAGATGAAATATGGACAAGGCTGATCAAATCATCTTGATCTCAGTCTAGACTATCTCTGCCAGAAAGGAGCAGAGGCAATTCGTGGTTCAGCATTGGAGGTATGTCTGAACACATAGCCTCATGTCCGAGAACAAAGCTGTGTATGACTGGGTAATGCAGCCTTTATTTGTTAAAATTGCAAGCCTTGTTTTTCTTTAAAGGCATGTTTAGTTTTGTGTGGGTGTTCAGGTACAATTCAGCTTTGTTTTTCAGCTATGTTAAAGGAATAGGTATGGTTGTTTCAGTGCCCATTTACATTTGATCACCGTTGCATCAATTTCCTGACACAGAAAGCATATATCCATGCCTTGAATTTTTCCAGGTGGATGTTATAGGTGCAGCAAGGAAAATGAGGCGTAATACCACTGATCTTCAGCTGATGACTATCTTCTTACTTACGTTTTGAGTGTATTTTGCTTTGGATTTGATTCGATTCTAAACTCAGATAAGCAGAGTGACTTTTGCATTAATAATCAGCTTTAGTCTTGTTTGTTTCATTTTACACTATAATAGTAAGATCCTTCTCAAACCCAAGGAAATATTTTCTTTTGTTAGCTGTATTTTAAGATGGTGATCTGGCAGTGTGATCTCCTCTTCCCAATCTGTGCTGTTTCTGGTTAGGCTGTGTATATACAGTTGTTCAGCTGTTTGGTTTGTAATCAGTGTTTTTGGAATCTTTCCAGCTTCAGAGGTTAACTCTCAGGTTTGTGATTTCCTGAGTGATTTTTTTGTAACTGTTTTTTTTTAACCTTCCCCTCTCCTATCACTAAAGTATTTAGTAGGGTTTGTGAAGCACTGGAGATTATGTTAAATTCTTCTCTGGAATGTATATCTTGAGGTGCATCTCTTTGTTTTGGGATTTTTTTTCCACTTAAATGAAACATTTGTGGTACATAATCTAATTCTCACTCAGAGGTATGATAACCCAGACTTTATAATTATGCTCAGTCCTTGGTGAGATGTGATAATAGGCAGAGGGGATTCAATAAGTCAGTAGAAGGGTGAGAATTTGCACCAAAAGGACCTACTCTTTCAATAGTATCTTGTTTACTCTTATCTGTGCTCAGCTGTGACAGTGAGTGTGTGTATGTGTGTGTGTACCATAGATAAGTTCCACAACTGGGTAGAGAAAATCAATAATATACAACTTTATGTGCTAGAGCAAAAGAAGGGCATACAGGGTGAGATGATGCTATTATTTGCCTTAACTCTTTGATGTCCAGCATTCCTCATCTTGGCCTGAATGATGAAAGTGAATGATCTGAAGAGACTAATTAATTACTTTACCACAAAGGAAGCTGAGGGAAGTAGATTACGATTTTGATCTCTGTACAAAAAGGTTTGTGTGCAAGTTGAATTAGTCCCTTGAGTACCTTATGGTTTGTGGTATGTCCAACAAAAGGGCACTTGTTTCCTTATGAAAACACACTGCACATACCAACCTTCCCCTGCCAGAACTGGAGGGCTATTCAAGTCGCTGATCAGCATTTCCCACTATCGTTAGCTTTTAGTCACCTATTAGTATCTAAATACTGTAATGTGGTCTATGTTTTTCTTCTACATTGAAGTTAAAAGTGAATTGTCATAACTCTAAACTGTCCAGATAAAATAGTTTTGAAGCGTTCGGCATCACAATTGTTATGCAGCATGATAAAGAAAGCTCATCTTCACTCTTTACGGGTAGCGACACAGTAGATTGTCCTCTGAGGAAAATTTGAAAAAACAAATTGTAAGCTCCCTGATCTCAGAATAGTAATGAAAGTAGAGAATATGTATCAGAAGAAGGGTGTACTAATGTGTATCACTTGAAAAATACAAATGATTCTGTGGGTAAAAAGTGAAGATGGGTTGTATGTAACTTCTCATCTTTTTTCCTCGGTTCTTCACAGTGGTGGCACAGGTCCCCTCCCTTCCTCTGCTCTTTCCCTCTGTCTGGTTTTATTTTATTTTATTTTTGTTTTATACACAACCCATTCCTACTGTATGGTGTGCAGGTCTCTCCCTGCAATGTGGGCCATGCCTGGTTCTAAACCCCTACACTTGATCCTCTTGCACTCTCTTCCCACCTTGCGGCATTAGGCTTCTCTCTGCTTTTCATAAGGATGGATTTTCCACAAAACATTTTGAAATCTAGTTTGTTGGAGACTGCTGAACTCAAACCTACAGGCTGTTTTCAATCAATACATAGGATATATGGATGAACATCACAACCACACTGCTGTTGTCCAAGTCTGCAGTGTATCTTAAAAGGAATGTATTTTAGGGATTAGATTCTCACAATTTTTTTTCTTGAGGGTTTCATATCTTTTAATCTTTGTATTTCATATCTTCAAGCTTTGCACTGTCCTCTTACCATCAGCCTCCACTGCATGAGTATAGTTGCTGCAAACTTGTGTCTCATTCCGTATAACATAGCGTTCTATATATCTGTGAGTAGTAACACTGTATTAACACAGCAACACAGTCCTAGTTGTCCCTCATTTAAAGAAGCAAATACCTCTTTTGTCTACTGTTTATTGTGAATTACATCGTTGGTTGACAATGGTATTCACATTTCATTATGCTGACTCCCTGGCTCTATGAGGTGCTCATTGCATCTCATGGTTTTCCCCTAAAAACTTTCACTGCCTTGCACCCTTGCTTCCTTGTGCTCGGGCTTGCTAGAGAGTGTATGCCTTCACACTTCCATTTTTTCTCTTCTCTCTACTAGAACGTGATGTCTCTGTATGCACTTTCGTATTTTTATTATCCTTCCTAAGATACTTGGAGAGCTGGAAGAATTAGAATGAGAGGTGTTATTTCTTTGGAAGGTACTAACAGTGTCCTGTTTGTTCCGGAGGCAGTATTGTTGGTTGTTGAAACTGGTAGCTCTGCCAGCTCTGGATGTCTGAAATAATTTTTTCTCTTACTATATTTCCCCTTGGGGCTTTCCTAGTTCTTGTTAAATTTTTTTTATTTCTTGGGAGAAATTTGGACAAATCAACTGAGGTATTCTCTAGCTTGTACCACGTCCAAGGAGAGATGCCATCACGTTAAGTGTAAGACTTTGCAATCTCATCCGAAAGCTTGAGAGCTCGGAGTGCAGGAAGGAAACAGGTAGACTTCTGAAATGGTATGTGTGAGGCATTTCCATTTAAAACATTGCTAATGTTTTTCTTTAAAGGAGAGAAAAAAAAACACCAAAAGGGGGAGAAGTAATTAGATTTAATTTGAGAGTACTAGACAAATCTTAAATTTGTAATTTTTTGGTATCCCATCTGCAGTAATGTCCTCCTGTGTTAGACAGCCAACTGCAATCTGGAAGTTAAATAACTTGTTGAGATCCACAGGAAGTAATATTCTCATTTTGAATGATAATACGAGTTCCTGACTTTGTGTTCTGCCCCAATAAGTAAAGCTGGCTATCTACAACTTGCTCTATTCCAACACACAATTACTATTGAACTGTAGTGTCATGGTCTTCATACTCAATTCTAAAAATGCTCCATCCTTGTCCCTTGTATAATATAAAGTATTACCTGTAAAGTAAATAGAAACAGTGGTATGCCAAAAAAAAAAAAAAATAAATAAAAGTGCCTGGGGTTTGAGGCTGGTCTCTCAAAATGAAGCTGATACATCTGGGCCCCCACATGACTAGAAATATGTAACGCTCTTATGCTGGCTTTCTCACCTCTTTCTGATGCTGTTAGAAAAGTTCAGAAGGTCTTTGGTAATGTTAGGAGCTGGGATGATGAGTGTTTTGGATGTCTTGGGGTATGTGTGTGTGGAGCTACCAAAACCAAAAGAGCGTATCAACTCCTTAGCATTTACTTTAGCTGAAAAGGAAAGAGTGATAACTTTGATTTTTGAAACAGTGAGTGTCTGATGTAAGCAAAATATGGACCAAAGTGAACGCTGGAGGTTATGTGAAACTGCCACTTTGAAGGCATTTTCCATAAAAGATGTGTTCTGGTTTAATTCTGAGGTTTTTTTGAAACTGGAGTTAAATATTTCCAGTTATACACAGCTGTTCTGGTTTTGTACTTGACTGTATTTGTAGTCATATGTAGAGGAAAAAAAAGTAATAAATTGCTCATTAAAACACAGAGTGAAGAAAGTGAAAACTGCATGTTTCCTGAATTCTATATCCCACTTCCTATATATTTGGCCTCTAAAGTACTCCCAACAATGATCTTACTTGCCTTGTTTGGAAGAGAGCATTGATAGTAACAAGATGGCCTGGCAATACTAAGACAGGAGTTTAATTCAGAGATGGACAGAAATGCTTCCCCACCGAATAACCTTCTCAAGCATCTTTAGCACTCTAATTTTCTTCTGAAATCTACAGTTACAAATGGAGGGGAATGTGGGCAAAAGTCTGTCTTAGAGTCAAGGAAATGTAGAACTTTTTTATGTGAAGAAGGAAAAAAATCTTGGGACGTTCCTCTCCCCCCAGCCCACAGACACTGCATAGACCATCATCTAGTATGATATTTAGAAAATCAGTGCGATCCAAAAAATAGATCAAATTAAATTTTTATTTTTAATTGTACTAAATTTGTTATGATGGAAGGGTGTTCTTGATCTCTCTTTGCGGTATGGGGTTTTTGTTTTTTTAAGGGTTTGATTTTGTTTTTTACATCTGGTGCAATATTTTTCATCCTTATAAGTGTAGTTTTATTCACATGTCTAATTTTATTAGTGGTGTTCACTTAGTTTTACATTGTGATCATATTTTGTCAATTTTATGGTGGCCTGAATAAAATAAAAGCTTTTATGAATAGTCTAAAATGTGTCAGTGCTGATTGTCAAACCATAACTGACTATGGGCCTTTTTTATCTTTATCATTTTTTGAGAACACAGACCAGTTTCTTCCTGTTGAAGTTTCATCTTCAGTGTCACATCTTGCAACAAAGGTAAATACCTGTTCTTTGAAAGTGTAACATTTTATATATATTTCAGTCAGTGTATGCTAGTTACCAGTTTGTCATGGACATCTGATTAAGGAGGATATTTATATACTTCATTGATGATTTTATAATTATGTATGATCCTTGGTCATGGGATTCTCATTGAAGTAAGTGCAGTATTAGTTGGAAAGCTGCCTTATTTCCTTTCATTAATGGGGAGGGAAAGGTATTCTAATTTTTTTTCTTCCACATGATAGATATCAGAACACAAAATGAAAATAAGTAGACACAGGAATAACTGAAGTCTAAAGAAGCACTAAAATCTAGCTGCAACTGCCAAAGACAACATGAAAAGTAGAATAGATCTGGGTTATGTATTCCATTATATGTAGCTCAGCTGGCTCTCTGACCACAAGAGGTTAAGGATTTTATTCTGTATCTCTTTCAGGAAAGAGCAGTAGGCATGCAAGTTAATTTTTTTTACCTTCATATGTGTCCAAGAATCTTCTTTAATGTTTTTAAAATACATTAGTAGAAGATGAAAGAACTGGAAGTTGTTATGATATGCTAGAGCTTGTTTTGAAATTCCATAGGTATAGAGAAAAGTATTTTAAAATAGGTTCATTAATGTAATAGGATACTTTACATTAATATGTATAAACTGAACATCTGTCTTTGTTACTTCTTTTTGTTCCACTTCAGATGCAGCATGATTTTCCTTGAAAATAGAAGATAGATTGTTTTATACCTTTTTCTACCCTTTTGAAAAAAATTTTTTTTTAATGAAAACATATATTACTGTCTATTTTATACCAGATGATAAATGTTTAGGGAGGGACTCCTAAAACTATTTTATATTGAAACTTTTTTGCCCCTTATTTAGTCATTCAGGAGGGCTTTCTAAGTGTGTGCTTTGACTTAAAAAAATGCCAACAAATATGTCACCAGGCAAATTACTGAGCTGCAGTATTTTTTGTTTTAAGATAAAACCCTCTTGTCTTAAAAATGGATTCACAAGAAAGCACCTTATCCTTCTTATCTTCTCTTTCTGAAAGTGATTCTGTATTTTATTTGCTCGTTCTGTTGTCTTAGAAGCACTCAGTGCAGTGATACTCAGAAGTTTTAAAATCTTTAATATGTTAATAAAAGGCTGATGAATTACACGTGTTGCCTTTTCGGTATGCACGTATCATGAATAAAACAGTCTTCCTGTTGAAGCACTATGGTGAAGAACAACAAAGTTCTTGAAGAAGAAGGTAGTGGATAAAGAGCGTATCTGCTCTTGAGGGAAATAGCCTTCCTGGTCTCTTAAAGCTTGAATTTTAAGACAGTGCTGATGCCCGTTTGCAGAGGAAAGCCTTTGACCTATGTTTGGAGGTTTAAAGTGGGAGCTAGTCCTAATGGCTACAGATGGAGGTTGGAAAACAGTGGTAGGTCCTGCTGTTGCAGGAGGCTGCCCACTGAGCAGTGAGCACAGGCTAATTGCAGTGGTGGATTTCTCTCGTTCCCTCTCTACAGCTCTCTTGAAAAGCAGGTATAGCTGGTTAAAAAGCCTTGTGACATCTGAAAGTGAGGAACTGTGAACCCTCTAGTGGTGCTCTGCAAAATGAAGAAATCTGGAACTTGTGTTCACACTGTGCCTGGATGTATGACTTAGAGAGTAAATTGTGAGGAGCAGCTGAAGGACTTGGGGATGTTTAGCCTTGAGAAAAGGAGGTTCAGAGGAGACCTCGTGACTCTCTACAACTATCTCAAAGGAGGCTGTAGCCAGGTGGAGGTTGGCCTTTTCTCCCAGGCACTAGTAATAGGACAAGAGGAAATGGCTTCAAGCTGCAGCAGGAGAGGTTCAGGTTGGACATCAGGAAGAATTTCTTCACCAAAAGCGTGGCTAAGCATTGGAACGAGCTGCCCAGGGAGGTGGTGGAGTCACCATCCCTGGAAGTGTTCAAGAAATGACTGGACATGGAAATCAGTGCTGTG
Organism: Cephalopterus ornatus; assembly: GCA_013396775.1. Classification (NCBI taxonomy): domain Eukaryota; kingdom Metazoa; phylum Chordata; class Aves; order Passeriformes; family Cotingidae; genus Cephalopterus; species Cephalopterus ornatus. Next base: position 6,056 of record VZRE01005217.1, on the reverse strand, counting down.
GTTGATTTGACATAGTTCAGTCAAAGGCTGGACTCAATGATCTGGAAGGTCTTTTCCAACCTTAATGATTCTATGATTTGGCCTCTACAAAACTAATCTTGGCGGGGGGGTCTCACCTATGTGCTGAGCTTCTCTTCTGAGTTGAAAGTGCAGCAGAGACTTCATCTGCAGTTGGTTTTAGGCCAGACTTTGAAAAGAGACAAAGAGTTTTGAGAAACAAAATAGATCATGTTTGAAAACCATCTAAGGTACCTGAATGTGCACAAATCCATGGAACCTGATGAGATACATCTGTGGGTCCTGAGGTGGAGGTAGTGGCTAAGTCACTATCCATCATTCTTGAGAAGTTGTGGCAGTCTGGGGAAGTTCCCACTGAGTGGAAAAGGGGAAGTATAACTCCCAATTTAAGAAAGGGAAATAAAGAAGACCAGAGAATTGCAGGCTGATCAGTCTCAACTCTGATGGGGCTAAATCCTGGAGTTTCATTTTTTGCATGCCACAGGATGAGTAACCACTGATCTGCACACCAGAGGCTGGCTGACTTGAGACACCTCCGCCCTCCCCCCACCCAAAGCTTTAATATCTGTAAGAGAAATTTGGAGGGGAGTGTTTTTTTAAATTTCTCTTATTTGGCTTCTTATATATTATGAATGGGTTTCCTATAATGTGGGAACAACACTTCTTTAATTCAAACTGATTGGTGTTTTATTTATTGTTAAACACTTAGTTGTAACTTTATTGAATCGTAAGGTACTTATACAGAAAATTCCGTCTCTAGCTTTTTTATTTTAGGTTCTTTTTTTGTTTCAAGGGGAGGAGTGAGGAGAGCTGTAGAACAAACAATTTTTTCTTCTCAGTCAAGGTCAAGAGGAAAATCCGTTCATTTTGTTTATATTTATAAAAAATTTCTGCAAGCATTTTGTAGAGTGCTTCTACTTTGCTGGAGGGTTTTGATTCATCAGTTGTCAATCCTCTGTGAAAATACTTGTGAAGGTCTGCTAAAACATGGCCCAAATATAAATTTCTATAAATCTCATTTCATACCTGCTGAGCAGTGACTTTTTAGGGATTAGCTGCTTAACTACACAATGGCATTGAACATGCTGATTCTCACTGCAGGTATACAGCAAGAATCCCCTGTAATTGCTCTTTTTGGTTGCTAAGACTCTGTCATGTGGCTTGTTCTAGCCTGCAGAGAATGACTTCTGTGCTCCAGAGCCCTGCTGGCCAAGCAGTCGGGAAGTAGAAAAGTCTTAACAGTAATATATTGAAAGTGCTGGTACCCACTCATAATGCAGTCAGAGTGTTATTCAAACATACTTGAATCTCTTGCTTTGAACTGTAAACTGCTTGTCTTGTACCTCTAACCCGGTGTCCCAAATCTTGTTGTTATTCTTTGAATTGATTGAGTTCTCTGTGAATAAGATGTTCACGTGTATTAAACCCATCCATCTGATGCATGAGCTTACCTGTTTTCAGTTAAATTTATACAATCTTTCTCTTTGGTATGTGTTTATCTATATCTGCATACTTTTTGTGTAATGTACTTTTAAAAATTGCTTTAAGGACTGAACTAATTATTTAGTTTATACCCAGCTGTTACTATTCCTGGTTTGTTGCCTTTTAGCCTAATTTTTCATGAACCTTTTTGCCCTCTAGCAGAGTTCTAATTATCAACTGTTTACCTTTGACAGTAAAATTAACAAAAGTGTCTTTGTGATGTTTTACTGTTTCCCAGTGGACTCTTTGATTCATTTATTACTCATTGCTTGTTTACCTATTATGAGAAGATGAATCATGTAAACGTCAGAATTTGTTGATGTGGTGAAAAATGGTGTCCTTAAACTAATTTTTGGTAATAATACTTATTAATTTTGTAGGAGACTTCCAATTTAAGAGGACCTGTCCCATTCTGGGGTATTTTATAAAGTTAACTATCAGTAGACATTTCTTCCCTGTTTTATCTAAAGAAAGAAAAATTGTAGTCAACATATACAATTTATGTACAGTTGATTCACTTGAATCAATACAGGTAACAAAACAGAAGCCTTACTGTGAAGGTTGAGTTTACAGAGTGAAGCTTCAGGGGTGAGTTTGGGGAAGCCATGCTGTTTGTACAAAGCTGTATGTATGGAAGAAAGTTGATAGGTGACTGCAATTTTCAGAGGGTGCTTCAGCTGCTGCAAAAAAAGATGCTGTTGCCCCTAAATTCCACATGCTTTGGAGTCATCTTTTAATGTGCTGATTCATAGCACTAACCTAAAAGACTGTAAAAAAATGAGTGAGTTAGATTTCTGCTGGCTTAGTGAGTTGAACTGGTTTTCCACAGCATTACACAGGCAATGGACTGGGTTGACCCTTTTTGGCAGCAGTGTCTGATAAACCGGATGTGTCACCTTGTGAGACTTTTCTCTGGGAATCTGTCTGACAGATGGGCACTGCTACTGAAGCATTGACAAAGCAGACAGGAGGGGACTGGGGGAGAGAAATGGCAGACAGTTTGAGTAGGGATACAGACTGCATCCTTTACATGATGTTCTAGAAGTGACTGCTTGTACTATCAGTTTCAGATGATACTCTAATTAAATGACATCTTTCTCATGGGGAAAAAAGTACTTCATTAGCTGGAGTTTCCTCTACTGAAGGAAAGAATCTGTGCTCTGGCTTGAGCACTTCAGATGCCTATTGGGACACATGATGATGATGGCTTTCAGTAGTCTGCCACTTTTTACATTTCCCTTTTTACTGATCCTTTCAGGTGACTGCACAGGGGATTTCTGCACAGGCTTTCACAACTTGAAGTGGAAGATATGCGAGAAACTTAGTTAATTGCTGTTCTGATAGGCGTACTCTGTGCTGTCATAGCCAAACTGGTATGAGACCAGTCTGTATTCCTACTTCAGAAAACACTGAAATGGCATCTTGAGAAGTTTCTTCTTTGTTTCTCATTAACATTTTTGAAACATAGTAGACTGCAGCATCCAACCTGGTCTCTAAAGTTTCTGACTTTCTAACATCTGATGTTACAATTGTAGTTCTTAATAGTGCTATCTTTTTTTTTAGCAGTCCCATAAGCATTTCACTGATATTTTTTTTAACTACAGTTTTGACTGTACACCTGGTTCTATTCCAGTAGTATCAGTTAACTTTGATTTTCAAAGATCAACTTCTCCAAGCTCAATAATAGCCCAACCTATGTGGTGGCAGGAGGCATGAACAAGATGTTCCTGAAAAACCTCAAGCATAAAGGGGAAGCATACAGACAGTTTACATACATACAGAAGAGGTGGAAGCAGAGTCAAGTGACCTGAGGAGGATATAGAGACACCCTTTGAGCATGCAGGGACGGGGTTAGGAAGGGTTAAACCTACCTAGAGTTAAATCTGGTGAGGAAAATGAAGAGCAACACGAAAGATTTTTGTATGCTCACCAGCAACAGGGAGATAGTGGAGTCTAACTCGTCTCAGAGTGCTTAGTGAATGGGCAAGAGGCAATGGGCACAAATTGAAACAAAAGAAATATTTAAAGATAAGAAAAAAATGTTTTCACCATGAGGGCAGTCAAACCCTGGAACAGGTTACCCAAAGAGGTTGTGGATTCTCCAGCTGTGGAGATATTCAAAACCTGGCTGTACATGATCCTTGACAATCTGATGAAGCTGACCCTGTTTTGAGCAGTGTGGTTGCACTGGATGGTCTCCAGAGGTCTCTTCCAGCTGTAAAAGCTCTGTGATTCTGTGAACTCTGGATGCTGAGTTCTTTCTTTTTCCACTGACATGTGGAAAAATACTTTAAAGGTTTGAGAATATAAGCTAGTTAGTTACATTTATAAACCTTTTTGAAAATTTTAGTGTATACTTTTGAGTTGTGTGTAGACAATTACATCATGAAAATGAGATACAGAGCTTCACGACCATATCAATACTATGTTTTCATACTTTGCGTAACTTCAGTAGTTTTACATAAAAATGTCTCCAGTGTGGTGAGGAGTCAGCTTACTGAAGTGTCATCTTTGCTTACTGACCTTCCTTTGACATCCATTGCAAGGAAGTCAATTGTTCTGGGATCTGGATCTTTTTCCAGGTGCTCTGTAAGATTATAAGAAATTCCCAGCTGATTCAGAGACTCGTCCATGTATTCTGGCAGTCTGTCTGTGCCTGTGGCAACAGGAGGTGGTGTTCAGGGAGAACATAACTTGGCTAGTGTCTGGGGCCTCTTCCCCTAACATGAAGAATCATTGTTTTGAGTATTAGAGGGTGCATCCCTCTAAATAGGGGGTATTGATTTATGGATCTCCTTTCTGAATTTGTGATGGTTCCCAGGATTTTTGGCTATACAGCTGCTGCATGTCAAACTGATGGTTCCAGAGAATGCTGAATTCAAGATCTCCTTCCTGAGCTGTACTTACCAGCAATGTTCCAGCTGCATTGGTGGTGGCACTTGTCAGTAGGTTTAAAGTCTTTAAATAACTCTGAAAAGAAATACAGAAATGCAGCAGGCTGTCCTGAGGGATTTCTTTAGTATGTGACAGCTACATGAGAGCAGTAGTCAGAAAACAAGATTGTGGTCTTAAAAACAGTTCAGTAGTGACAAAGAAGCTTCTGGAAGTGTGAAATAAGTATTTGACCTCCTCCTTTGCTAAGGTTTAAATTCTGAAGTATGCTGCCACTGAGAAGACAATCCAGATTGAGCTGCTGACTCCTGTTCAGTTGGGAGAAAAGATGTGGCAGTGCAGGCAGGTGTAGAAGAGGAGGCTTAGGTGTGGTAGGCAGAGGTTCTGGTTTTACTCTTGCATTTATGTGGTTTCTTTCAGCCTAATCTGTTTAATGTATAGTAGGCTTTGTGCAATGACTTTTGTCGTGTACTGGCAAAATATGGTCTACTTGGATGTTGGAACTCTTATGTAGATTACCCTGGCAGTGTTTCCTTTGGAAACATCAAATAAGTAAGTGCTGGAAATATATCTTAAATGTTTTGTGTACATTTATCCTAAGGGCTAGTTGAGAGAAGAATAAATCAGTTACAGTCTGCTACATGGTTATTAGCCTTGTTTGTACCTACCAAATGCCATGGATATGAAAATACTGAAGGAATGGTACGATGTGTACATAGACCGTGATTTACATACAGGTAGAAAGAGTACAGAGCTTTTACATGAAGACCTGCATGTGCCATCTGGTTGACACTGAATAGAACTTTTCTCATAGTTGTTCTTAAAGATATGTGTAAATCAGAATTGGACTAATGAAATTAAATTTCAAAATATCTAGTTAAAAAATATGGAAAGCTTCTGGCTAGATATTGGTACTTTTGTTTTTTTGGCTAGAGGATTGCTTGAGTATCCAAACAGGGCAGCAAAGTTTGGCATTGTATCGGTGGAGTATGTATGATGTTCCAGATTAAAGAAGGTGTATGTATAGGTATATCCTTTTTTTTACATTGAGCCTGTACATATAAATGCTTCTCTCCAAGTAGTCTTTCATCAGTGTTGTTCTTTAAAGGTACATATAATTTAAGTTAACCCAGTTCTAAGTATTAAATTGCTATCTGAAAACTAGTAACAAGGTGGTTTTATTTTTTCTTAATCATCAAAGTTATTAGGTGGAAATGGCTTGATAAAACATCATTAATGAAAAAAGGCAAACATATAAATTACATCACCGAGGTATAATTGTGTCTTTTTCCAATTTAAATTCCTCCTTGTCCTCTCTCTACATGCCCTTGTCAAAAGCCCCTCTCTGTCTTTTTTATAGCCCCCCTTTAGGTAGTGGAAGGTGTTCTAAGGTCTCCTTGGAGCCTTCGCTTCTCTATGCTGAACAGCCCCAGCTCTCTTAACCTGTGTTCAAGGCAGAGGTACTCCAGCCCTCTGAGCATCTCCCCTGGACGTGTTCCAGCAGGTTCACAGCCTTATTATTTTGAGGGCCCCAGAGCGGGGCACTGCACTCCAGGGGTCTCATGAGAGCAGAGTAGTGTGGGAGAATCACCTCCCCTGACCTGCTGGCCAGGCTGCTTTTCATAGAATCATAGTATCAATTGGGTTGGAAAAGACCTCAGAGA
>VZRE01005216.1:0-149526 GCA_013396775.1 Cephalopterus ornatus | reverse complement strand
GGAGGGGGGCGGGGGGGCGAGGGGAAGGGTGTTTAGTTCATATATAGAGTATATGAACTGAGAGAGAGAGAACCACTATTCACCATTTTTACCAATAATGCTACAAAGCTGTTGTTTTAATGTACAAGATTGATTTTAAAGAAGCAATAAATTAATCCAGCCCTCGTGAATGTTTAGTATTTTATCCCTGATACAACTTTGCTGAAATAAAAATCGGACAGCATACAGAGTTGCGTCTGTGACATTTTTGAACTTTATTCACAGTGTTAAACAAGAGTTTGATCATCAGAATGCAACAAGTGTTTGATGTAATTTTTCTTTCTGGAAGCTTACTTTTATGAAGGTAGTGTCTGGCTAGGTAATCCTTGAGTGTGGTAACAGGGCTTGGTTGCTGAAGGGCAAGGAGTGAGAAAAGGTTGCAGAGCACAACTAATGTATGTTATGGTTTTTCTAAACAGATATAAATCATACACTGAAGTGTCACCGAATGAGTAACGCACATGCCTTTCATATCCAGTCAAACTTTAAGAGAATGAAATATGTTTGCTAGTATCAACTCGCCCCAGTAGACAGTAATCCACATCACAAGAAACACTTAATTGAGTCCATTTGGCAGTTGCTGCTCAGCAGGGGCCTTGTAACAAAATAACATGTAATAACATATCTCTCATCCCTAGAGAGAGTATCCCTGCAGGTCAAGGTTGGGGTTATTTCAAGGGCAAGGTCAGGTAGCTTATGTTGTAGCTGCTATTGCCACATCAAATTACATCTTTCTTTCTTTTTTTTTTTCCTTTTTTTTTTCCATTTTTTTTAATTGAGAAAATTAATTTTATAGACTATATTCTATCTTTTAGCTCTCTTGAACTCTTGTTTGTTTTGTCTGCCTGCAAAATCCCCATAATATTAGATCATATTATCACTCAAAATTAATGTTTCATATATGTTATTTACAAAATTAATCTTCATGGAAGAGTCTATATAATTAGTAAGAAAAAAAGGTTTTGTGATTGGCTTTAATGAAACTAACTAAATAAAATATTTCAAGAAAGTAGTGTGGGGATCAGCAAATTAAAATGGTAAGAGAGGGAACCTCTACCTTCTGAAACTATATGGTCACATATCTGTTCACAGTCTTGCCCAGATGACACCTTATCATTGAGATTTTATGTCGGCAGAAGCATTCAGAATGTCAGTTAATCTGAGGGATTATGCATATGCATATAGAAGCCACAAATGAGGGCTTTTACTCTGCATTTCTCCATAAAAGGTTCTTCATAAAATTTCTTTATAAAGGCTGAACCAGGACTTCAAGGTCCCTTCCAACCAGTGCTTTTCTATCATTCTAAGTTAAGAAATCAGAAGAGATCTTTATCATTTGTGGAATTACAAGAGAAAGTGAAACTTAATCTGATCTTCTTTGGGGGATATATAGATCTTATGAGAGAGGGGTCTTAGATTTAAAAGGTGACAATTATGTACATAAAAGTAAAATGGTATCAATGAACTAATTAGCTTAATATACATTACTTAATTTTCCTATGAAGAATTTGGCTCTAATAGAGTGGTTTAAAATCCATAGTTGTGAATGACACTGGGGCACATCACAAATACAGATATTAATATATTTTGAATGATTTTTGTTTACAGATGCCTTTATCAGAAAAAAAATTCAATACTGATTATTATTTCTGTTGTACAACAAGTCCAGTTTCACTAAAGCTAGCTAGAACTTATATCTCCTGAAGAGCTTTGCTTTCAGTTTCTGCATTTTCCTAAAGTTTCTGATGTCACATCAAATACTTCCTTATTGAAAGAATTCAACGACTGATCAACTGATCAACAAGCGAAAGAAGAAACTCTCTTCAATAAAGCTTTTTCAAAAATCAGAGTTTCTAGTAAAGAACTCAATTCCTGATCTCTTACTGAGCTACTTAGAAAGGTTATGCCTTGATTACTCGATTTGTGGGCTAGGTAAGAGTAGACAAGGGAATTGTAACTTCTGGTTTAGTAGTTTTGGCAATGGGTAGGAAAAGAATCAAAGTTCTCATCTCCATTTCTGAATAGGTTTTTTTTTTTTTTCCTTGGTTACTCCAATAATGTTATAATGTAGAGCTTGTACACACTTCCAGAGACCTTGGTCTAGAAGTCCAGTTCTGCCTTTTCCCAGATTACTCTTAAGAAAAAGTTAAAAATCAGCCTACCTTCTGGGCCATGTGCCATGCATTACTAAGTGACATCAAAAAGAGTAGAAAATGTAGTCTTCCAACAAGAGTAGAGAGAGAGGGCAGTCACCCAGTGAAGTTCAAGCTTTGGTGGTTAGGGCTTTCCCTTCAGAAGCAGGTCATGGGGTTACTAACTGATTAGCACCCGTGCATGCATCATAGAAATACGGAAATATCTAAAATTTCATACTATTAATTTTGAAATTAGAGCTTTGGCAACTATATAAGGTGGTCTGGATTGTCTGCCTCTCTGAAAATGGGCATCTAAATTACTCATGAGGATATGCCTCAAGTAAGCATTTCTAGTAAGCAGACTGCCTTCTACCCTTACTTTCCAGGCATAATATTCTAGTTCTAACAGATATCTCAAAATTAATTACTCATTTTTAACACATAGCAGAGAGCTGATTTTGTTAACCTCTAAACCAACTCAGACAGTGCAGCCAGAAGCCTTGAATACTTTGTCAGATTGTCTTGTTTGTTTGCAAAGCATGATATGCAAGCATCTGCGCTCTGCTTCTCTGTCAGCAAAGATTTCAGAAAGAAACTATTTTATGGTAAATGCAAGGAACAGTATATGTGTACATTGGCTGACTGAATGTGACAAGATTTTGGTAAGCAACAATGATAGTTCACTGGAGATAAGTAACAGCTGAAGGAAATTAGACAAAGAACGACTAACAATTATTTTCAGGAGGTAGCAATTGTTCTAGCACGAACAAATAGATCCAGGCTTTAGTTTTGATATGAAAAAATAAAATAACTTAGGAAGTTTTCCCTTTTTTCAGAATGCGATAATATTGTAAATGGTTCAGATCATATTGTGCAAGATTTAGAAGAGCAGATCTTCTAAAAAAGAAGTCTTTAGAGAAAAATGAATTTTAGTTAAAATTTCATGTCATCACTAAACAGAAATGAAAAAGAGACCAAATATGTACTTGGTTTTCAATAAAACACATGGACTACATCAAATGTTTTTCCTGTGCTATAAGCTGTAAGCATTCATGATGGATGCAAGGGGAAACATTATTCTTCAAAGCCCTATGGGCAAATCAATCTCTATAAAAAAATAAAAAAACCCAACGACTGACAATTTGAAAATACAGTTCCTTGTTCACCATTTAGGTTGCAGAACTGTATTAATTCAAGTGGCCAGCAAGGTTAGGGTTAATAGGAGAGAACATCACAGTTCTTGTCAGTTCCCTCCATCTAAGTAAAAATGTGTAACCATAGCCCAATTCTACCTAAGGATATAACTCTGGTTACATCTCAATTTATAGAAATAATTAGATCAAATTAGATAATGGAAAGTTTAATTAACAAGGCATAGTTTTGAATTAAAGTCCATTTTCTATGGAAATTGGAAAAGGCCTAAGTAATTCAGTACTCATTATATCATGATTTAGCATCAAGAACTGTGGGGGCTGTAAGTCAGAGTATATGAAAAAAAAAACAAAGAGTACATCAACTCTCCTGCATTTTAGACTGTATTTGGATGTCCTGTCATTCTTCTAGAAAAAAATAAGCAGGCTTTGAATGCCCAAGGGAGTTTATCAGGCCAGCTTTCAACAGGGCAAAAGTTCATTTGGCTCATTAACTAGGCTCCAAATTTCATGTCATGGTTCTTTGAGGTGCCTCCACCATAAAAAATGTTTAACGTAATTCTTGCTTTTTTATATTTTTGAAATATTCACATTATCTACTACTAATATGAAAGGGACCATTATAAAATATTTCACCCAGTGCAATGGTGTCCAATTGTAATTAATTCTATTAACATTCATTATGATAAATTAATTTGTATTAATGTGGATGTAATCTCATAATTTGATCAGAATTTGGAACTAATTAATTTCCGCTTAACCTAAAGAATTATTTATTATACAAAGAGCCTCCTTTGCTTTTCTGGCTGCTCTTGAACATAATTTACCACCCTGTATGTTACACAATCTGTAAACTAGTACAAGAATCACCTCTAATACAATGCCTGATCCAGTACAAGTTCAGTTATGCAAGTTCCAGTACTCTGTATGGCCACGGGCTTCCTTACTACTTATCTGAGTAGATGTTTCACGGGGGAAAATTCAATATTACTAACAAGGGTAAAATAAATTATTCTGTTTATCCTGTCCAAAATCGTTTTTGCTAGAAAATCTGAAGATGTTATATACGTATTTTAAATCTCTAGGTGTGGTGTTTTCATCAAAGATTTTTCATCAATCTACATGGGTTTAGATGCCAATTAATGGAATCACACATATTAAACATGTAAAGAGTGAAGTTTTGTAATGTGTTCATGAAAACATGTTGAAAGGGATGAGGGACAGACTTTACCACTTTGGCTTTTGTTCAGCAATGTTCTAGGGAATCAAAGTTTCATTGAAATCAATAGGACCTATTACAAACTGAGCCACAGCTCACCATGAGTAAGGGTCTGGCTACTAGGAAAGTAATATTGAGATTGCTTTCATTTTAATAACTGGGAAACTCTAAAACATCCATCCATGCTGTAAGGTGAAATGAGTAATGTCCACTAAAGTTACAAGATTTATGAGGGATGTCCAATTCAATTTCATTAAGAAAAAAATATTAAAAATTGGTTCTCTGTCTTTAAGATGAAAACCATATGCAAGGAATAGCATTTTTCTAAATTGATGTAGCTGAGAAACAAAAGTGCTTAAATAAGAAGTGTTTTTTATTATTTATGCATCATGTTTATAGATCTAATTAGTAGAATTTGCCTTCGTGATACTTGCTAGGAATAGTTGTAAGGAAGTTCTAGTCGGTATTTCTTAAATGAAACAGCTTTTTTGACCCATCAGATGCATAAATGATCCCTAGATAATTATGCTAAAAATGCTCTAACTCAAGTCCCATAGCAACCTTAGATCTTCTTCATATCTAGAATGAGATGCCAGTTCCTTTCCCAGGACAAATCCTAGTGCTCAGCTTATACCTCGGAGATAACATGCTGAAAAGCTATATTGCATAATTTCTGGACTGATCATGATATGACATTGTTCTTATGGCTTCAGATATGTGAAGTGTGAAAAGTCCTCCTGAAATTTCTGATTGTTTTAAGATTAATTTAAAGCTGTATGGTCCCTACCATGGATTTCTATCCTAAACTGAGCAATCTGATATGTAGTCAATCCAAGATGTACATGTATAAGTGAGTTCAAATGTGGCTCTTTACTTTCTAGGATGTTCAAGTTTGAATGTACAATTCAGGTTGCACATTCAAAAAACTGACAAGTTTATATCTAGCAGATATTTAATGGATCATACATATGCTAGATCCATATCACAAGTAATGGTAAAAATATTTAAGTAATAAATTATTCAGTAAGGCAGAAATCCATTCCTCCTACTTAAAAATAATTAAAAAAAACCAGGTGCAAGGATCTGCTTTGTGCTAAATGAGGCAATTTTCATAATAAAAATTTTTTTTCTGAAATATTTTCTAAAACACAGATTTATTTTTTTTTGTAGAAAATTGTATTTACAATGATCTAATAATGTTTCCCCTTATGTCAATGATAAATCTGCCTTTAACCTATATTGGGCATAAAACATTGAACATACGTTAGCATTCACACTGACTAAAGTGGATTTTTAACTGCATTTAGCATACTTAAATTTCCTCTTACTTTTAGAATAAGTTGAAACTTGGAATTTTTTATTTGAATGGCTGATATTTTTGTGATTACATACAGATTAAATTCTAGTCTTTACTGTTCCTGCAAATTATTCCCCAACAAATTGGTTGATGAGTTTAACCCAACATCTCTTTCATTTTTGTCATTCACTTCCTACTCATTTATCAAAACAGTCTGAGAATCATACTGGCCAAATCATCAAGTCAAAGAGATTTCCCCCAACGTGGTTTGAAGCTAAATTCTCAAGATAGGAAATTATCTTCAATTTGAAGAAATGGCCTTCATATTTGTCTGACAATATCACCAAGGAAATATTTTGTAAGTTTTTGTGGATAAAAAGATAAGCTGGGATATTTTGCACATTTTGGAAGAACAGGTCAGTACAAGGGCACAAATATTTGGATGAGTTGGAATAGAAAAATTTGACAAAGATTTCTAAACTGCACTCTTTAAAATGAATAGGTCTTTGGAGATCAACTAGAGGTCCAATGCAAGGCCACCCTTTAGAAAGGCATTTATCTGATTCTTTGAAATACCTGGTAGGTGGTGTATGGGTTTAAATCCTTCAGCGATTCCCAGGACTTTTCAGCGTGTCTGGGTTTTTGATCTCAATGGATAAAGCTGCAGTTATGACCACAAACACATAACAGAAAGGCCTCAGCAAATTCCATAGTGGCAAAAAGAAACTTATCCATGATCCCCTTGAAATGGTTTAAATTGATGCTGAATAACACTAAATTGATTGATTTGTACTGAAAATTTACATCTACCTATTTATGTACAGATTATTATACACACTGAAATGTAGAAATTATCTAAATACTTTTCAATAATTGCATTAAACACTTTTTTATTTGCATGAAGTGTGTGTCAGTAGACAAATGTCAAAGGCTTAATGTGATGCAATTTAAATGCATGAGTTGTAACCCACAGACAGCAAAACATAATTCTTCCATCCTGGATTTGACTCTAAAAATTGAAACAGTAATTTCAGAAACACCTAAGGGATCTAGGGAGAGAATTTCCATTGTATTTCAGTGGGATTTGTGTCCATAACCCCTTTAGCCTCATTTGAAAATCTCAATTACAGATTAATCTCAGAATAAAATTTATCTTGTACATAGCTGGCCAGCTCAAGACCTCTACTGGAATGGAAGTTAAGCTCCCTTGTACATCAGCTTAGACCTATCTGTATAGAAGTAGTCCATACACATGCAAGATGCTGAACTACAACATATCGCTCATCAGTAAAAAACCATAAAACAATTTTCAATAGGCTGAAAAACAGAAGAAACATAAAAAAAGTAAGTGTTTGGGGACATTTTTATAGGTTGTAATCAACCTTCATAAATAACATGGAGATCAAAGTAAGTGTAATTTTTATTTGATTTTCCTATTATAGTTTCATTTTATGATTAAAATTAAGGTACTGGGCAAACTCAGAGCTGAATTTTGAAATTCAGGAAACTGTTTCACACAGTGAGTGCTCTATAATTTAATGTGGCAGTGCCACTGAGAGTGGATTAGACAGACCTGCCAGCCTGAGCTGTTTTAAACAAATGGAAAATCATTAACAGTAATCTTTTGGATCTTTGCGCACAGGGCAGCTACTGCTGGAAGGAGGAAAGACCAGAAGAGGACCTGTAGAGATCTGAGTAGGCAGACACTGCTAGATTAATGACTGGCATTGTCAGAACTGAGCGATGGGGATAGCTGCAGTAGCTTCATAGGCTCACCCCTTCTAGTGGGTGTTGCCATGGGTACCAGCTCAGAGGTGTCACATTAAAAAAACGAGGGGAAAAGGGAGAGAGTGATGAACAGCAAAAGGGAATAAAGGACATAAACACCATAGCAATATACAGAGACATTCTATGTACACCAAAAAATGTGTTTTGCTATAAAAAAAGAGGGAAAAAAAAATAAAGGTTGAATTCTCAAAACAACCCTTTGAATAGCATGATCTAATTTATATATCTGTGATTGTACATTTTTATTTATTGTTTAAAGTCCAAGCAATGATAGAAAAGACACTTATTAATCACAGCATTATCTGACAAGAGAAAAGAGTTATTTGTAGCATGCAATCACTATTCCTAAATTTATTATTATCTGGGGCCACATGCAGTCTATAGGAAAATAAATTTAATAAATGATTGTTATTCAACACCATAATTAGGCCCCAATTCAGCAAGTGACATCAACATCCCTGACTTTCCCCAGCACGAGCATTCATCCTTTAAATTAGGTGCACTGCTAAATACTTGGTAAACTGTGTCTCATCTGAAGTATTTTTCAGATGTAACACAGGAGCTGGTTTTAATAACCTAGCCAGGGGGGTGAATACAAAGCATGAGGCAAGGAACACCTTTGGCTAAAAGGAATATTCCCAAGATACAGAAGAAAAAGAGAAGAAAAAACAAACAGCAAAACTCCACACACAGACAAACAACCCCTCACTCTGGAGGCACTTTGTGCAAATGTTTCCCAAATGGCAGATATTTTTGTCACTTTTCTGTTTGGCTTGTGTTTCAGTCAGATAGATATAAGTGAAGTCTTTATGCCTTCAGATCTGGTGAAAATTTGCATAACCTCCATGTTCAGTAAAACAATTTTGGTATTTTGCGTATCAGGAAGATTCAGTATGTGACAAAACTTTATTTAGATCTGCTGCAAAAAAAGTGGATATCAATTAGAATGTTAAGCACAGAATATATTACTGCTATGATTATTAAGTTGCATCATACAATATATAGAAAGTTGTGCAAATTCTCTTGACTAACTTCTGTAGCATTAAACTTTTATTAACCAGAAGAAATGTGAACATAGGAGAAATCTGGTGTGATGGGAAATAAGGTAGTTTAGTCTTGATTTCTAGTGAGTTTGCCTATTTGTTTCTCATGCGTTAACAACTTCTGCAATGTTCTACTGACAAAAGTAAATATTTTTAAATAATATTTGCGTTGTATATTTCATATATTTTATTTTATATACTTCTTAAATATGTTTTAATTTAGCTGCCTTTTTAAAAAGCAGACTGATATTTAATTTTTATTTTCAATTTAAAAGCTGAATTAGATGAAATTTGCTATGAATACATTTTGAAGACCTCTCATGTTTAAAAATTCTGACTAGGTTATGTACTATATTACACTTTTCAGAAAACACAACGTGTCTTTTAACTATTTGACCGTCTAAACAGTCTTTCAGTTAAGCTTTGTAAAAAGAGAGGAATGGAAGTCCGAAAAAAAATTATGCAGCAAGTGAGAATGCGTACAAGAGATACAACTGTGTCCTTCTTCCTTTGGACATATCCCAGGGAATGACAGAGGTTTCAGATATACAGGTGTTTACATTAAAAGTTACTCTATACTACTAAATGTAAATGTGTTTTAGGTCAATTTTGTAATTGTTTTGGGTGGGAAGTTTCTCATTTTGCTGGAGACACTAAATGTTTATCTGGAATTTCCCCAGGAGGGAGTTCCCTTATATTCAGTTAAAGCAGTATAAACCTCAGAAGCATTACCACTAAAAAAATTGAGTCTGATGTGCTAAGTAGCATCACCAAACTAGAAAGATTCAAGGAAAATTATTTGGCACCTTGGGTGTCCCAAAGTTCATTTTCAGTATACTAATTCAAGTTCTGATCAAATTGATAGTGGTTAAAGCTTATTATTATTTGATTGCTCTTGAATGATACCTATGAAATAGTTTGCTTACTAGCTTCTAGTAAATGTAATATAAAATCATTAATCTCTAGTCTTCAAACTCAAACTCCTGACTACAGTAAAATTAAATACAATATTCATTAACACTATTCTGCCTGCAGTAGTATTACTCATTAGTTGAAACACCGAAGTGTATCAAAACAGCTTTATGTGAACATCGATAAATTCTACTATGAAGACCTATATGGAAATTATCCTTGTGATGTCTGTGTTATTGTGTTTCACAAATCAAAATGTGACTTCTGTCTTCAGGGCTTTCAGATTTAGTTTTCATGAAAATTAAAATCCCATTCTCAAAAAGAAGCATACACTTTGCACAGAAACAAGTAATGGAAATAATGATATGAACAAAGGGGAAAAAAGGGAGATTTTAGCATCCAAAGAGATGCTACATACTTAAAGAAGAAACTTGACCTTTTATTGGTCTCTTCCTTTTTCAAAAATATTAAATTGAAATTTGGTATGTTGTCAATAGCTAATAAGATTAATATCCTTAGTTCATAACTAAAAGTCTAATTTAAATTAGTTCGCAAAGTAATGTATTATTAGGTACTTACTGTGGAGTATACTAAATATATGTATGCAAAAATGCCTAGACATGTAAGTGTATTACTCAGCATGTACAGGTGACAGCTTTCTGTGACAGAATGTTTAAGTCTAGTAGTTTCAAGACTGAAAAAGTTGCTTCCAAAAATATATTTTAAAATATAGACAGTAACTCCTTGGATAGCATCTATTGTTCACAGATGGGGTCATCTGTATCCCTAATCTTTTATCAGAGAATCAAAACATTTTCAGTGTTGCCTTTTTTAAAAATAGAGACATTTGCTCATGCTTGAGCAAAATCACTTGCTAAACAGCCCAAATTAGTCCTTCATTGATAAAAAATCTGCACCTTTATGATCACATGGTATTTTCAACAATCACAGTAAAATGAGAGTGATAACAGACAAATCCCTCCGGCTACTGCATCTTTTCCTTCTCCTCCCTCCTAAACACAGAGACCATATGATGGAACACACAGAGCCACAAATTACTGTAGTGCACAGTTCCTACTTAATAATGACATCCCATAAGTTAGAAAAAATCTGCCAACATCTGCAAGCTTCTCTGCACTGTTGTGAGCCAAAGTTAAAAATCATGTGTGACAGTGCTGTGGAAAATACAATTGATTCCATTCTGATTGTGTCAGTTCCAAACACAGGCAATATTGATGATGCTGTACAGTAATCTTATTGGACTTGGGCCCAACTGAACATTGGTCTTTGTCAACTCATTATTCCTCTATCAGAGGGATCTCACTAGATTGATCTTGCCAGAAGCTCTTGATGTGTCTCACAAATCACTGTTCTGCTGTTGGCAGGCAGATTCGAGTACTGCACAGTAATTGCTGGGTTTTTTTCCTTTCCCCAGAAGGCAGTGACTACATATTGCAAGTCATTGTCATATGAGAGAATATAACTGTCCTAACAAGATAATGTAGTTAACTGCGCAGTACCTGATCTTGCCAAAAGATGTGGTCATATTGTATATGTTACTAAAGCAGCAAAATTATCTCAAAGGTAAACTCTTTTTTTTTTTATCTTTGCCACTCTTTAAATAAATAATCTAGTTTTTTACTTTATCAGTGTGAAAACTTGTTTGGATAAATTATATTATTTTAAACTGTGACACAAATGTGGGAAGATCTTGATTGGCCTCTTCCCATTTGTGCACGCAGAAACAAACCACATGTGAGTCTTTGAACAATCAATATTGCACTGCAAAACTCAGACACAGACATTTGAGTATCTGACAAGAAGTGATTACATCTTGGAATCTTCTTTTATGCTTTTAGCCAGAGGAAAGAAACTTGTTGGCTCCTAAACTCTTAGTTTTTCCCTCAGAAAGATCCAGACAGATTAAGTTTAGTCTCTTGCCTGGGTAAATGCTTTCTTTAAGATACTATCAACATATCCTCTGGCTAGTCTTAGAAGAATACAATGACAAAACCAAATCAAAACACTTGACGCTCTGAGTCAGATCTGGATAATAGCAAGAGTTTGTACTGGAGTTTCTCCACGAAAGCTTAGGCATATGTTGACTGAAGAAGTCACTGGCAGCCAGCTTCATTCCCACAGTGCAAATGGGGAGAGTAACAACAGTTGAACAGCTCAACTTAAGCAGTCCACTCTGGCTTCTTGCTCTCGTCATGGATGGCTACTTTTATGGGCAGGTGCAGTGGCTGAGTAGTAGACAGAACACATTATGGCTGAAAAGTGCTGGGATTCCTAATCAGTGGAATGGCTACAGTGCTGAATAAAGAAGGCTTGAAGGACTTGCACCTTACATTACTTTGCCTAATACAAGGAAATTGAGCAAGGCCATTAGAAATGAGTGTTGGTGAGATCCTTAGAAGATCAGATAAAAATTTCATCTTTAAACAATACGAAGAACTCATCCCCCATTGAAATACTCCAATACTTATACAATCACTGTCAAACAGTTATGTAAAAGACAAGACAGTAGCAGACATGATAAAGGTGATAAAGTTATGGGAACTATAAAAGAATACAAAGCCACAGTGACAGTTTTTACATGATAGATAGGGAAATGTCTAAGAAAGTGTGAAATTATTCCACCTAAAGGCAGCATACAAAAGCATAACATTATGGTAAATTGCTCAAGTCAAAAATACAAGGTTCAAGGAAGAAAAAAGAATCATGCAAGTGACTTGTGGAAACAAACCCCAAAATTCACAAAGAGTATTGAAGCAGGTATGTTTATTTACAGCGCTGGGGCGCATGGGTGATAATCCAGCTTTTCATGCTCCTGCTCATTACTTTTGTTCAGCTTCTTTTATGTGATCTAATATTACATATGCATTAACTGTATTACATATACATTAATTGTGTTACATATGCATTAGCTGTGTCAGAAAATTCTAGAAAAGGGGAGGGGAGATTATTAACATACAACACTCCTATAACTCCGCCTCAGAACACCTCCTTGGAGTCTTCTTTTGGGGGTCTTTGGGGGTCTTTGGATGAAGTAAGAAGTCTTCCTCAGCTCTAAACTTTTCACCTTTGCTAAGAACTGCTAAGCCAACACTGTCCAATTATCCCAGGACCGATATCATCTCTAGGAGCTTTATCAGTTCTCAAGGTTCTCCTTCTTAAACCTCAAAGCTCCTTATCGAGACTCCAAGGTTTTGTTGTTCCTGTTAGAATCCTCATTATAAAGTTAACCATAAGTAAGTTAGCATTAGCAAGCAAGCAAGGCCATATTTTAATTTAACAGTATTCCATCTAGAATTAGCTCTAGTAAGCAACTAAAACTACAATCTTTTGTATCACCCCTTATCACAAGTGCAAGGCCTATGTTTTCTGCAGATAGATGATGGCAAATAAATGAAGAGCTTCTGAGAATTTATGTTATACAGTTTCAGACCAATAGGCCAGTTCATTTAAAAATGTACCTGTAATTGTTCAAAGAAGCTGTCTATAAATATGAAATTTTTATACTAGAATTCCTTGGAGGCTTAGTAATTTGCCTTCGTAGAACATGATTTTTTATTTAAAGTAGGAAGAAACTGTCAAAACACTTTTAAAACTAAAATTTGTATCAAACTCAAAGGAATAAAGCAAACTAAACCAAAAAGTTTAAAAATCAAATTAATTCTTTGAATAAAAGGAGTGATCATGTGATGTGTAGGGACTGACTCTATGATTATAAGTGTGTGACTCTTGACAGAAATTAGCACATAGTTGTCCACATACCCAGAATGAGCACCATGTGCAAACTTTATGTTGAATCTTTCTGCTGGCCTATGCTGTGGCTAATATGTTGATGCAATAAATTCTAAATATAAGAAATATCTGTTATAAATATAACAGAGTGAGCAAGATTGAGATTCCAAACATGATAAGAGTAAATATAATTTTAATTTTAAATGTAATGAAAATATCACCATTCTTAATATTAGATAATCATCAGGCCATGGAATAGGCTCTGTGTGGTCAGTTCTTCTGCAATGTGCTAGAATATTTAAGACCCTCAAACACCTGAACAGGTGTCACCTAAAGTCCTCTGCAGGTAGCCTCTTGGACCTAGCCAACAGGAGTGGTCTAGGACTTTGGTGTTTCTGAAATCACCATTCTCTGTGATATTTGAATCTCTTTTTCAGACCTGATAGAAAGAGAAGTTCCATTTGCTTGGAACATTCAGTCCAGAACCTTTTCCACTACTTTTCCGTGCCTTTTTTAATAGTATAACAGCCTTTGATCATCAACCAGAAAAGGAGGAAATGGTAGTTTCTTTTAATACTAGGGCCCAAAAGTTCTGTTTGTGAGACTTAGACTTACAGACCTCATAAAATGAAATTTACACAATTCTATTTGTGGTAATATTGAGTTTACTTAAATGCCTAATAGAATTTTAAGTGCAGTGTAATCAAAATATTTTACCTACCCATTCATTTATCATTCATGGCTAGTTCTACTACAACTTTAAAAACCAGTGCACGTTGAAGGTTTCCTTCATTGATAATGAAGCTGATCTGCTGCTTGAAATAACTCAATAGTTACTAGGCCTTGGAAAGAGAGAAAGCAGAAACTTGACCTACCACAGGATTTTTAGCTTCTTTCTTTTCACACATGTTCCGTACTCTGTGCTTTGGGCTGTTTATGCATTTTACATTATACACATCTCTTTCAAAAACTTCCCTGTTCATGCACTGATATCAAACTGCCAGTGCATCTACATTGCAGATGCAGAAGAGCTCTGAGGTCTCAAGAATCAAGAGGAGGTTGCTTTCTCAAAGGCTGAGTTCTCTTCTCTGATTTTTATCATTATGGTACCATGCAGGTACAAAAACATTGTAAGGAAATGGAAACTCAGTCTGTTAATACTTACAATGTCCTTATGTTAAACATTTTATATTAGTTCTCTCTGAAAGTTCATAGTATGAAAATCAAGCTTTTATGGCAACTAAAATGCATGCTTTATTGTACTATAATATTGATGGTATGATTTTACTTTTAAGTTCAAGTAGATCTCAACAATTGCACAAGTAATTTTGACAGAAAGACCATCTCAACATATGTATAGAGAATGTCTGTTATTAAAGTAGTTGAGAAAGGGAAAAATGGACCCCAGTATTATGAGAACTTATCCTCTAACAGGTGAGATAAAAGAATGATGATAACTAGCAGCTTTATTAAGGTTCATGAGCTCCGTAGAGGACTATTAGAATATACCTAAACCCCAGACGTACCACTTATCTGATTTAGTTCAGATAACGTAGAAGCACTTATGGTGGTATGACCTACTTGGTATGAATGATAAGGTGAAGGCTCAAAGGTAGGATAGTAACAAGAACATTACTCTAAACACTAGCAAATCTCCCTTTCAGACATTAATCCAGGCATATTTTTCTTTTGTTTCTAAGTATATGTGCTAAATCATCATCATCATGGCTAGGCTTCGCGAACGAAGATTTGTGAAGGACTCTACCCACGCTTGCTACAAGCGCGCTGATGGCTAAAAAGGCCAATGCGAGATAGACACGTCCGGTTGCAAAAGGCACAGCAGAATGGCTCCCCAGGTGGTACTGAAAGGACACGGTTCTTTCTGCGTTGCCTTTTCTCCTCGAGAGTGATCCTGCGTGTATTTTCAAAAGATATTGCAGCATTGTGAATAGTGTGTCTCCAGGCCTCCCGATTGGAGGCCAGAGCAGACCAGTGATGGTGATCGATATGGCCAAGGCTGAGATGTTGTTTCAGGGAGTCCTTATATCTCTTCTTCGGGGCTCCTCTCTTGCGGCAGCCAGTGGCAAGTTCACCATAGAGCACAATCTTAGGGAGGCGGTAGTCCTTCATCCTGGAGACGTGCCCTGCCCAACGCAGCTGCATTCGCAGTAACATGGCCTCAATACTTGTAACTCCTGCCTGTTCAAGAACAGACGTATTGGTTACATAATCTCTCCAGTGGATGTTTAGGATTGTACGGAGGCAGCGTTGATGGAAGCGTTCTAAGAGTCGTAGGTGGTGGCGGTAAATGACCCAAGATTCAGAACCATATAAAAGAGTAGACAGTACAACGGCTCTATAAACACTGATCTTTGTACTTTTCTTCAGGTGATTGTTTCGCCAAACTCTTTTATGCAGTTTACCGAAAGCCCTGTATGCCTTTGCTAAGTATATGTGCTAAATACTAAGGGCATAATAGCTAGTTAGCACACTGGCATTTGAGCACTGGAGAGACTAATCAGACTGCCCAGATATTTTCATCCCTTGCTCATTAATTTGGTTAGCTAATAATATTTTTTTTCATAAAGATTGCATACTACGTATGGCAGAATTCTTGGTCAACGATTTTATTATACTCTCTTGGGAGCTAGGAACTAGGAAGCAGGACTTGCTGTATGCACGTAAACATGACACCTCTATTGTTGTCTATTTATCTCACTCTCTGAGTGTCTAGTACATAGGAACACACCAATTTCTATTGTCAGATTATCAGTATGCAGGGTTTTTTAAATTTTAGTGATAAACATTGACAAAATCCTCCATAATGCAATAGCAGAAACAGGATAATGGCATAAGCTTCTTTGGTTTCTTAAACTATGCCTGAGAATCAAAGCACTAGCCAGGAGTACCTGGTAGGCAACCACAAGCACATTTACCTTTAGACAGAACAGTGGTTAAATTAACCAACATTTTGAGAGTGCTACAGTATTTAGTAAGCAGGCATAGTTTTCAGCACTTCATTTTCTGTTATGGCAGTAGACCAAGTACTTTGCTTTACATTAACATCCATCAACGCCCCTGTAAAATTCTGAGGGATTGAATTTTTAGAGCTGCTGAAAATCAATAGTTTCATTTGTAACTAGAGGAGGTCTGGATTTCTGACAATTAGAGTCCTGTCTGCATTTGGCAATTTTGATTCATGTATGTCTTAAAGGCAGGAGTTTCTGTGTATCTACATCTTGTATTTGTTGGATTCTACCTGTGTCCGGAAAAAGCTGACCAGCGTTTCTCCTTCTTCATTCAGATCAGAGGCATGCACATTCTCTGTGTTGCCATCTCTCATGATTTAATCATGTGTCTCATATTGGCTCATACTAAAATGACTAGCTCATTGAGACAGCAGAGCACAGGAGAAAAACAACTTTCATCTTTGTTTAAATAAGCTTCCAATCCTATGCTTACAAAGAAAAGTGAGAATTATTATCAAGGTTACCATAAATGTTTTAAAATTAGGTGGCAAATAAAAAGAAAGCAAGTATATTAGTTTTTCAAAGTTATTATTTTTTCAAGATAATTTCATGATTGGGACTTAAAATTTGTTAATTTGGGATTAGTTAAATTTTGGGCTAGTCTTTTAGGTTGTACTTACAAAAGAAAAAATCTCAGTGTGGAAAATACTTTTTTTTAAAGATAGGGCAAATTAACAGAGAATATATTAATGGAATAAAAATGTAGGCAAAGTAAAATGAAAATCAGATTCATATTATTTTATAAGAGAACTATGATTTTTCATTATGAAATGCTCTTAACATCAGTGAGAACTGTTTTTATAAACTCTTGTATTATTAGTTTATCCAGCTGTGTCCCCAGCAGCAAGCATATAGTATTAAAGGTAAGGCTTAAAACTGGCAATGTCAAGTTTCATAGTGAAAACTGGTTTATCTTTTACTAACAATCTTAGCAATGTACAGTGACCTGCCCTTGGAGTAGTGGTTTAACAACCTCTGCCCAAGCACTCTGTGGCTCTTCTTATATCTGTAGTAGTTTTCTTGATGGACTATGAAGAACTGCCAGATGACAGTTCTTTCATTTTTGTCACTGTGTCGCTCTCCATTTTTCTTACAGTCTTTTTCTCAAGGGCACAATTCTGTAAGTCAATGTGGCAACGTTCAAGGTGGGTATTGCTCTTTCAGTTATTGCATCTTGATGCAGCATGTGCAAGTCTCAGATATGTTGAGATTTCAGGCCTTCAGGAAAATGAAATCATGGAAATCATGAGGAATTTTATATATTATCACCTCTTTCCCACTGAAGATAAACTGAAATTGTGGGATGTGACTATTAGAAAATTAGTTAAAAATGCAGTACAAACCACTGTGCTTTTTAATGAATTGTCTAGCAAATCATATGCCTTTATATATGCTAGAAAAATTTCTACTCCTTAGAAACATCTAGGCCGTCTATGACACTCATAGAGGGGAGCAAATAAAAATAAAGAGCAGAAGGTGTAAAAGGAGGAAATCAGAATGAGCAGATATTCCTGTCCAGTTTTTCAAGAGCAGACAATATTGCATAAATTTCTCTGTGTGATGTATTACATGTACAAAAATCTACATTTACAGTTATACCATAGTTTTGCCCACATAAAATGAGCAATTAAAGACAGTATGTCTGCTCATATAAGTGTATTTCCTTTTATTTGTGAAAATCAGTGGGTTTTTGCTTTTCCAAATGGTTTCAGGTGTATATGTTGTGGGAATACATTTTCGTATTTTTTGTTGTATTTCTATTTTCATTTTGACTTTTAGGTCATGACTTGTATTAGACACTAGGTCAGTTGTTACTGGATCAGAACCATCTTGTGGGGAGTGGGGATGGGTGGGTGGGTGTGTGGGGGGGTGTGTGTGTGTAGGGGGAAGGGATGGGTCAAACCTCACTGAAGTGGGGTGGCATCGTATCCCGCATGGCAGCCCCTGGAGCCCACATGGGGAAGACCTGGAGCAGCTGTCAGTCACAGACAGCCTGGAAAAACTATAACACACCACACCTCCTGGAGCCCCTAAGTCAGGTTCAGATTGACAGGGACGGTGAGAACACTGCCCCTCCCCCTGGCCTGGAACCCCAGAGTGGCTGGTGGGGCAGAGACCCCACCTTGGGGTGTTGGCCATAGGGACAGAGCAGATAAAACCAAGGGCATGTGTTTGCCTCATGTCACGGCCCTGCCACTTGGACTTGTGAGAGCTAGTCTTCTTCAAGGTTTCAGTGGTAGCTTTCTCTCCCTCTTTTTCCGTCTCTCTTCTTGCTCCCTCTGCTTCTCCTTTGCTCCCTTCTTGATGCGTAGGGTGGCTTGGAGCTGGAAGGACTGGATCTTGATTTAAGTGTTGTGGAATTGGTTGGATCTTGACTTAAGTGTTGTGGATTTGTTGGATTTTGCCTTAAGCATTGTGGATTGGTTGGATTTTGACTCAAGGGTTGTGGTTTAATAGTATACACTGAGTCAGTTTTGTGGTGGAACATCTTGTCTAGCTTGTGTGGTGTACTTTTGAACTTTGGCTAAGTTCCTTTATTTTCTCCCCTAATTAATAAAAAAATCCCTTGTGAACAAATCCATGGCTTATTCTCTTGATGCTATCTTGAGGTATTAAAGAACTCTATATCTATATATTAAAGTAAAACTCCTAGCTGAGTCTGTGAGCTGGCAGCTCCCGGAGCTGGCATCTTACAACTTGTCACATGGACCTTGATAGCTAACTGCATGTCAACAGACATTATATAAAAACTTATATTGCAGTAAAAAATTGTTTGGTAAGCGCAGAGACAGAGAAAAACATGTTTAACTGGTGCAATGGGATTCATGGCACATGTGTTGATATTCTATAAAACTGAAAAAAATTTGTTTTTAATTTTTTTTTCCTAAGACTAATTCCTGGTGATTATGCATATCTCAGTTTTGTATTATTACTTGGTCTGAGCCTTATTTTCAGTTCAGTACCAGTGTACCTCTAGCCTTGTGAAGAGGTGTGATGTGTACCACAGGTCTAGCACCTGCTCCCAGTTCCACACGGGAGTGTCAGAGAAGAAGAACAAAGTCCTTTGCCATACATATAGAATAAGAAGCACAGCAAGTAAACACAGACCTTGGGATTGGCACATTACAGTTTTCTCCTTGTCTCATATACTAAGTGCTTTTTACAGGTGTTTTTCCCATGACCTTTTGGATCTCAGATGCAACAAGTCAGTGAAATGTCTGGGGCAACACAAATCATTATTACCCATTGTTTCAGGCTGTTTCCAAGCTCATATGTTTTATTTTTAGACCATAAGGGCAATAAACTTATTTTTTATGGTGGAAGTGTGAAGTTTGGTGAAATCTTACTTCTAGTTTGACGCTTAGGAACTGGGACTTTTATTGATAGTTTTGTGTCTATGTTTCCTTTTTTTATTAATAGACCAGATTCAAAGCTAATGACTGTGGTAAAGTATAAATACAGATTTTTAGTTTTCTGTACAGTATTCTTGGGTTCATCCCAGTATTTTTCTCCTGCTCTGTTGACTGGTATGGTATCAGAGACTTGGCTTCTTCTCTTTGAGTGAATATCATCCTATCCTCCAACTTATGGCTTTCCAGCTATCCATTAATCTTCCTAGTCACACTGAAGACATCCTAGAATATTATATAGATGTGCTACATAAAAAAGTGATAGTCTAATGCTCATTATGTCCATTAAATATTTCCCAAATCTTTTTCTATTTCAGTTTATTGTTCATCAGTGAATAGATTTTGGGTCCTGTTGATTATGTAAGTATAACCTTTAAACATTAATGAATTAATTATTCATGTTTTTGTTTTAGTTGGATATTTTATGAAGTCTTTATAGATATATGTCTTTTATACATATAGAAATCTCTTAATCATCAGGGTCAGAAAAATCAGTCTGAAACCATCTCTAGGCCAAGCTCTGAATTTAGAGGCAAACACCATAAATATTCAAACGTATTTTTTAACATGAATATGTCGCTGCATCAAATGGAAATTCCTGGTAAATTAAAGAAAAACTATCCCAGTTGTCTTCTGTGTTAGAATAAAAAACAGAGAAAACGTGTGTTCTTCTCTTTGAATCATTTTTGAAGTACAAGTGCCTAAAAGTCTTGTGAATCTGCAATGCCAGCTCTATCTTGGATTCCAACTTTCCTAAGGCTTCATAATATCCTGTGATTTAAGGTTTTTTGCTTGTGAGAACAGTGAATATGAAGTACTTGAGTACACTGTTCAAAAACCCCACCACAGGGAGCAAGACAGTACAAGGAGTGCATCCTGCTTCTTCTATAAATCTCCCTTATGTAAGAACAAGGAGCCAGAAGTGGGGAAGAAGATCTTTTGGCCACAAGGGATTTCACCTGCAGCGCATCTATCAAATGAAAATTAGGAATTGCCGTCAAATCCTGTGGAAAGAGGAAAGTAGCAAGTCAGGTCTGAAAATGTTACAATATGGTCACATTGCAAGGACAAACATTCTCCACACAGAGAAAATTTTGGGCAACAGCACATCTCAGAGGTGTTACTGTTGCTCCTGATTGGCTCAGCCTTGGCTAGGGGCAGGAATTCTATCCTGGAGCCAGCTGGCACTGGCTCCATGGGACAGGGGAAACTTCTAGCAGCTTCTAACAGAAGACACTCTTGTAGCCCCCCCGCCCCCCAAAACCCAGCCACAGAAACCCACTACACTGTCACTGGCTGTAACTAGTACAGGAACCAAGCAGACATAGTAATATGGAAGTATTATGGCAGACCACATATACTACAGTATTTATTTATAGATTACAACAATTTTTGCCCTAAGAATATTTAGGGTCAGAAGCTAGAACTGGTTTTATGGACTTAATTCAATGAATTTGACTAATTCTACTTTACACCACTTATATCTTCATCAAAACAAAAAAAACCCTGGCTTACCTAAGCAGTGCCATGTATTTTATGTTGTATGTAATATTACAAAGGAGTACAGGTTAGCTTGTATGTCTTTCCAAGCAAAATGAAGACAATACCTGAGCTCTGAGATAACACTGAGTCTTAGGCTAATGATTTGGCTGATGGAAAGAGTGTGCTGCTGAAGTAACCAGAAGTAAACAGCAAAACAGGATTATAAATCAAAATGCTCTTGACAAAGAGGTGTTCTTTTTGGAAATAATAAAATTAATGTCTTCAGAAGCATGAGTAGTTATGCTGGAATACTAACTCATAAATAAAGAATAGAGACTAAATGGCTATGTTGCAAAAATGTTTTGCAGAAATAAATTTAGAGTTTGCAGTTAGTGATAAACTAGTGTCATGGGCAGCGTGGCACTACAGAAAAAGGGGAATGTCATAGAAAGCATATGCTGGGCACATAGAATAATCCTTTTCTTGTAATTGGTACTAGTAGAACTCAGTTGGAATAGGACATCTTTGTTTAGTATCACAGTCAAAAAAGTGATCAATCCACTTTCGGGGATTGGGAAAATCTTTTGCATTTGGGAAAATCTAGGGAGACAAAGAATGATCGATGATCTGGAAAGCATGTTCTACCAGATCAAACAGAAAAACAAAAGTAAGAATTTGCTGTCTGTTGTCCACTGGAGAAAAGGAATTCACTTAAATTGCAGCAAAGGAGAGTCAGACTTGGTATTATGAACAATATTCTTAGAGTAGAACATATCACCATGAAACATAGCAGCTTCTCTGTGACTGAAAGTTTCCAAGAGCACATCAAGCACACATCTCAGGAATAACACAGGTTTAGCTGATTGTACTATGAGAAGATAATTTGGTGAGAGAATTTGCTGACTTTCTGATGTTCCTATGACACACTGACATAATAAGACTCATTGAACTTACTGTATGCTGACAAACCTTGCTCTGTTATAACACCATTAAGCCAAATTTTCTATTTGATTGTTTACTGCTAAGGGACCATCCAAGAACCCACATGCTGGGCAAACATGTAATAATCTTTCACAACTGCATCAAATAGTTTACAATTTAAACGGACAGCACAGATGTGGGATAGCTGAGAGCTGTAAAACATACTAGGAAACACAGATAGCTTGAAAACATTCATGTCTTTCAAAAGCAACTGTGTCCATTTTGAGCACCTGGCAAACATGATCATCACAATTCTCAGTGTCTTAGAATAGGCATCGGTATGATACTGAACAGCTGCAGTGGGAAGAGAAATTATTTTGTGCAGATGTCTATTGCTTGAGACCAACTTCTGTGTTCTGCGTCCACACACCATCTTGGCTGATTTTTCTCAACATTGTCACAATAGAAACCACATATCAAATGCTGCACTTCTTGAAAGTGAATAGCAATAAATCGTAAAATAAGTACTTTGCCAAGTAAGTAAAATCACAAAATTTAGATGTCGAGGCTTGTCTGAGCAACATCCATAATCTCAGGTGTGTGTCTGAAGGTTGTGCAGAAGGGAAATCATAGGGAGAAGTCTTTTTTGATCAGATTTCAGGTAAAACCTTGCTTTATAATAGTCTTGAAAGCAGAACACAACTCTTCAATTTTTTTCCACTTTTCATGGCTTTATACAAGTTTATATTTTTAAAGCATTTATCATTTTTTTTTACCTAGTAAAACAAAGAGGCTCGATTCTTTCAAAAAGTCACAAAAATCATACAGTGTCAGAAAAAATATCAGCTAAGCAAATGGCTGTAATATATCTAGCCATTCTGCAATTTTTTAAACTAGGTTCTCAAATAATATAACTTGACATGGATGTCATTTGAAAAAATGTCACTTGTAAAATCTATGCCAAATTATACCCACTAAGGAGCTTTCCTTATGTTTTCCAAATTCCTAAGAAAGAGGGAAGGGCTTAAGTGAGTTCTGCGACTAACTGATATAAAAGTTTAAGAAGAATTAAGGATGTGGTGAGATTTTTTTTTTATAGTCATCAATGAGAAATAGGTGATCACTGTCATTTTCCTGCTATCAGTGGTGCTGTGGCTCACAAAACACAGCATGTGACACCTGTCATGTTGATCTGCTGAGGCAGTTACATGAGAAGGAACAAGAAAGTATTAGCATAACATTTCCAATACATATTCGACTTTGGAAATTTACAGCTGAAGTATGTGGGTCATAGCTCACAGTCACTTGATTTCATAATGTTTTACATATCCCCAAGATGTTTGGAAGTCTTATACATTCCTCAAATCAGTAGTTTTAATATATTTGACAGTCTCAAATCTGCTGTGCATGGGACAACATTTAACATGTGAAAATACATATTCATAATACAAAAATCTAAAGTATTATAATTTTGGTTTATTCATGTCTGTGAGAACATGGCAGGTGAAAGATGGCTAGAGGAGGTTAAGTGATGTTCTTGTAAATTTGCTATGATGTGTAAGATAAAAGAGACCCATTAAATTATATATCTTATTTATGGAGAAGGAGAAGTAGCCCCCATGGATTGTCAAATACCATATGAAATATCGCCAAGCATAGTAATGTGTTCTTGCTAATGGTTCCATTGTTTTCCTGGGACCAAGCAGTAAAATAGATATTCAAAAGATATGTAATATGTCTATATATTTTAAGCCATTTTCTGTGGGTTTTATTTTTTTATTAAAAAAGTACTTCTTCATTACTTTTATCTGGGATTCAAATAATGTTAAATAGAACAATATATGGAAAACAAGTTATTGTCAGCCTGTCAGTTTGGAGCCAGGTAATTAAAATAACTTTTGGATGATGAGTTGTATTTACAAAGCTATTAATATTTGATATTTTTTATTCCTTTCCTGAAATAATTAAAACATAGTTAGTTAAACTCTGTTTTCTGTTGGAAAGCACTGCACAGTATAAAAGCACAGCACAACACAACTGACATTATTAGATGCCTCCAATCAATCATTTGACCACTCACAGAATTTGCCTCACTTACTTTTCCTAAAAACAAAGCAGTCATATCAGAAAAAACCCAAAAGTTTTTCATTCCTCTTCTTCTTACTAAGATGTCAAAATCTTTTCACCAAATTAATCTACCAACTCACTTCTCACTTAGAATGCCAGGTTAGGAATGTGAGAGCTGGACAGACAGTTCTACATGAATCATCAATACATGCTGAGTATGTTAAAACTAAGTAAAAATCTGTACAGTATAAACACCTTAGGGTTGTTTATCTGGTCCCCAAATTTTTTTTAATTAATGCACATTAACATTTTATCATGCCAAGCTAATTCTGATTTGCTGATTTCACAGGCCTTCACCTTTGTTATTCTGGGAGTATTAAACTTAGAGTGCTTGAAATCTACTAGACATATTTCTAAGTATCTACCTTAACGTACAATGTGAGATAAAGGACCAAAACAAGGACATAAGCTCTGATTCTAGACTTAGAAGTTAGTTCATCAGCTGAAATCAGCGTCAGTGATGAAGTAGTACAGTTTGTTATACCCCTTTTGCAGATAATGGTACTTTGTCTATAGTGAAAACTGCAGTTTCAAATGCATGTTCTGTGCTCAGCTTTGTCAGTCCCGCTGTGTTGGTGATTAAATTTAGGTGGCCAAGGTTACACTACGGGCTAATTTTTCAATGATGACTGAATAAAATTGGTCAAACACTTTAAATTTTTTTGAATAAGTACTTTGAATGGAGATGTCCTCAAAACCGGAAGTTTCCTTCCCTCTCAAAAATTACTGTCTGTGAAACTTTATCCATCTAATGGTCATACAGGTCTATAACTGTACACCTAATGTGACTTCTAACCTAACATTTAGGTTTATAAAATACTTTAAAAACATTTCCAAATTGAGGTAAATTTTATTCCTTATAGAAGGTTATTTTTATTCTACTTCACTCTGTTTGGACCTGTGCTTCTAGCTACTTTATTGTAAAATTATGATTCTTGAAGCATGCCCTTGCTTTGGGCTGTGCTCTCATGGTATGATTCAGCCTTAAATTCAATGTCAGGTCTGATGATGAGTTTTTCACTGCCTTTACAGGATTCCATTTTGCTGCTTTTCCACCACTCTGGAGAATAGTGGGCTTTTTTATGTGCTCTTTGGATGAGTGGTTTGCAGAAAGGAGAGTATAGATAGGTAAATAATTAACTAAATTCATATTGCTGATCACTCTGTTCCCAGAGAGGAGAGGAGAGGACAGCAGAGAAGAGGAGAGGAAACACAATGGTGAACACAACTGTTGAAACCTTCAAAGCAGGAAATCTCAGCAAAACATTTTAGCTGAAACTTTAAAAAAATTTTGTGGTTCATGATGTGGGATATTCCCAATGAGACATTTATTTACTTCAACCAAAAAAAAAATTATCCAGAAGGCTATTTTTCTCCCTCCTCTGTATTTAAAGCCTTACAATAATATTCCTGTTTCTCCACTACTTGAATTTGTGTTGCATACATGGCATCTGCTGGCAAGTTGGAATGAAACTCCAAGACATTAGAAGATAATCAAACCTCTTTAGTGTCTGCAACCCAACTCCAAATGCCTGAGCAAACATGCCATTGTACACACAGGGTCCCTGGTGAGAAACTCGGCACCAGGAGAGAGACCTTCCCACTGCAAGGTTTTGTGGCAAAATTTATGAGCCTGTCATTCTATCAGTTGAAAGGGTTTCCGTTTTTGGCCTAACGCTGTGAGTTTAATATCTAAAGTTTTGGAAAGGAAGTGATTTGTTTCATTTTGCTTAGGCCTTTATGTAGCTGAATTATATTTCAGCAAACCCCAGTATCCATAGCTACAGTACTTTCCCACTGACACAGCAGCATTTCCTGATAAAGTTTCCCCTATAACTCAGCCAGAAAGCTTGTCTGAACTCTAACTTCTGTTTCTCCAGTTAAAGCTAATTACACTTATATGGCACTGGGCTTTCCACTTCCTCCTTTTTTGGGGTGCACAATTGCCAAGATCTATATTTGCCAGGGAAAAAAAATCCTGAAAGTTGGTGCCAATTAACAAAACAAATATGTTGTAACTTAATGAGCACCCAGCAGATCAAACCTGAACTTGCTCAACAGAAAGGTGATGTAGGAGTAAATAAAGGGCAATGC
The DNA here is from genome assembly GCA_013396775.1 of Cephalopterus ornatus. NCBI lineage: Eukaryota > Metazoa > Chordata > Aves > Passeriformes > Cotingidae > Cephalopterus > Cephalopterus ornatus. The sequence goes on along the minus strand of VZRE01005216.1, from coordinate 123,129 downwards.
TTAGCCACCGGCAAAAGGGGAAGGCAATTTTTTTACCAGGGAATGCATTTCTGCTTGGCTTTACTGAGTAGGACTATGCACTTTCTCCCCTTCAGATCCTGCCCACAGTGCCTAATTAATTCACATCAATTTTGAAAGAATACATGATTAGCTGTCCTAGGGCTAAGCAGTAGCATATTGAGTCACACACTAGAAGGCCTAGTTTGGGCACTGGCTCAGGATGGCAGGATCCGTGCCAACATAAGAAGCTAAATTGGTTGCAGGGCAGGGGGTGGGGGGCTTGCCAACTAACTGCCTCTCCTCATGGCACCATCTGCCAATATGTAGACTGATGTTGGCATCAGATCTGAAAGAGCCACTTATCCACTTGTGCAGCTATAGGCCACAAGAGTGAAAGGAGAAATGTTTGAAAATAAAGAGGAAGTTCACTAAGTGCATCTCGTCTAGCACAATGCCTGTCAGGTTACTGTCTACAGTACTTTATCATCAGATATGGGTATTTCTTAAAAAATAAAGAAGCTACTCCATGATTATCATGTCTTCATACCTCAGACTGCAAACAATATAAGGTTAATGCTCCCAGATGTAGTTACCTGTTTCACGTGCATAATGGAACACACAAAACTGAAACCTCTCAAATCTTATCCTGTGTGAATTAGCTTCCAAAACCTAAAATTAATTCTTTCGTAATGTAGTCTACTTCGGGGCCCTCAAAAGTAGTCAGATAGGTAGAAAGGCATTCTTAAAAGAATAGAAATTAATTTCAAACTTACTTCAGGGGTAACCTGGATAAGAACCAGGCATTTCACAAAGGATACTGTGTTCTTTGACACATTCTTTCTCTTATGGTCTACCTCAATTCAACATTATGTCAGCAGGATCCTAGCAGCTTGCACCTGGCCAGGAATCCCTCATTGTTTTTGATCTAATAAGAAAACAATCCAAGCTTCTGAGATGCCCATCTCTGTACAATGATTCATATATCAAGTTCAAGTCAATCTGAGAATGTTGAAGAACAACTGAAAACGTTAATACAAAAGACAAGATCATCCACTATTAAGAAGAAAAGCTACTGACAAAAAAATAAGATTAGTAAATGTTACATTGTTTAGATGCTCCATTTATTTCTAGACATGGTTCTGACCTTGGCTTCATCTACCTGGCTTTTAATAGGTTTTATCCTAGAACTCTTGAGTATCCTTTTTCTCTTTGTAGCCCATATGAAACAATATCAGCAGAAGAGGGGAATCACTGGAGTAAAAAGAGAGTCTTCAGGAGTTTAAAATAATGGAAAATCACTTGCAATTTCTTATTGTAGACAGTTCTGTTTATCTTTTACTTTGTTTGGAACACTGTGAAAGATCCTTTTCTTTGCATGATTGTAGTAGGTTGAGATCAGTAGGTTCTACCATTGTTTTATTCCTCAAAATAAAAAGAACTATGAAACTCAATCCGAAAGAGATGGAACATATCCTATCTCCTTCCCCCTGAAAAAAAATCCTATCATTTTATAAATTCCATTTCTTAGTTTTGATTACTGAAACATTCTGGTTACACTCTTGTGTTGGACACAGATAGATAAGATCCAGTACTCCCTTGGAGTGTGCACTTGCAGAACTGATTAACAGTGATGATCACACCAAGAAAAAGGAAACCTTCCCTCATGTGGAGGCCCTGCAAGAGTTCTGCACCAGTCCATGATGGGAGGCTATATGACTCATATTTCTAGTTGACACCTTACTCATAAACTGGCCCCTAGAGAGCCCTTTGGTAACTGTCTTAAATTAGAGCAGCCTAGAGCAAAGTGCCTAAGGCTGCTCCAGTTTCCACCCTAACTGATCCAGCGCTAGGAAAGTCCTAAGACTATAGAAAAACAAAACCACCTTTGTACAATCTCCATCCTGCAGTGAGTGCTGAAATAAGCACTCAAAACTCAGGGAAGGATTTTGGAAACTAGATAGATAAACAGACCTCCAGAGCACTATTTGTGGCCCATTTTGTTCCTTTTAATGATTTTTATACATGATAATTTAACCACAAAAGTGCAAAAATGTCTAAATATCTTGAACTTAATGTTCTGCCATCTGCTGTTCCACAGTTCATTTGTGGATTTTGTGTGCATTCTTTCATGAGCACACTCCATGTATATTATTTACTAGCTAGTAATTTTTTTTTCTGTTTTACTCTATACTTTACCTGCAAACATTTACTATGCTGATCGGAGCCTGTGGGCATGTGTAGTGTTATAGGAGGATTAACATTTTCTTTCCAGGGTACTACATTAGACCTACTAAATTATTTTCAAAATACATTTGAAATTAGTATGGATTGGGGTGGGAAAAGGAACATAGCCTCTTTAATATTAAATGATAAGTATCAATGTTTAATGGAGTAAAAGATACATCTTGGTCTATGTTGCTGTTTACAGGAAAATGGGTGATGTTATTCTACACTGAGTTACCTAGAGAATAGTTAAAGTGGTGAAAAGCATAAAGGTATAATACAGTGAAATATTGCAACTCGAATTTGTCATGTACTGGAGACAAAGTTATTGCTAAATCAGGTAGAACAAATAGAATTTTTTTTCAGATTTATCAAAAAGTTTGAAGGAGCCAAACAAATGTCTCTGAGTTTGGGTAAAAGTGTCTGTTGCTGAGGTGACAGGATCAAAACAAGATGTATACCATTTGTTTTAGACGACTTGAGAAAGATATTTAGGTGAAAATTCTTACAATTAAGAGACAGGAACTTTTGCTGACGCAATTATTTTGTCAAATAGTGTTCAGCAGGAAAATCTTACTGTCAAGATTTTTATCTCAGTGATCAAACTAAATGAAATGAAAATTAGCAGAATGAATGTAAACTCAGGGAGAAAACAGAAATGTGGAAGCAAACGGGTTCTGGTGTAATGAAGGTGTATATGTGACCCAAGAAGATTAAGAAGAAACTTAGTATAAGCAGTCACAAAGCACTCCTCACACAGCTCTTCTGTGCTTACCAATTGCAGCACATATGGTTCTCTAGCCAAGGGTCTCAGAACAGCGGGTTAGTTTACATACCATATGTATGCAATTGGTAGGCACAACGGGGTTGCGATAAGGTTATTGCATCTGCCCTAGTTCAGAATTCCCTTGTATTTTTAGGTTTATGTCGGACAGTAATGTTATTTTAACAGCTTTTGTGTTAAATTTCACATGTTTTTTTAAACAACATTATAGCTTCCTATATTTTCTTTTTATTAATTTTGACTTTGTAATAGGGACTCTAGAGATTTAAAATTGAAACACATTGCAGAATGATGGCTGTTGGAAGTTCCAAACTCCCAGGAATGATTATCAGCTAAACCCTGTTCTATCTTGCTGCTGTCTATTTAACTGAGTACCTAGTATTTTGCATTTCCAGTATTTTGAAAATGACTGTGATCTGCGGATTATTTATAGAAGAATTCTTAGAAATATTTTTTTTATTGCTGTTCTGAATCTCTATCAGAAATTGTTTGTCTGTGGGAGTTCAGCAGTATGAAAGCAAGCAGTTTTGGTTGGACAGTGTGGTCACTGATTATATCTATTTTGTACATAATGAGACCCTTATAGTCATGCTGGGTATGATGCAGTTCTTACAGTTAAGTGGGACATTTTACAATATCATAAAAAATTCACCTTCTACCAGTATTTTCAACAGCTGCCTAAAATATTAATGACAAATATTCTTATGCGGTGCTTAGGAAAAAAATACTTGAGAGATATGGATGAAATTAACATGTATTTTAGCAAAACTTTCATAACACTGTGAAGGAATTTTGCAGTATTTTTACTGCTTTGTAATCAGAATTCATGTAAGAAAATGGGATGGTCTGTAAAGAAGGGTTTAATGGTCTCCAATGTACACGCAAAATTTCTGCTAATAATATATCTGTTGATTCATCTAATTTGGTTTTGCCCACTGTATGTTATCCACCACCACACACAGGAGACAAGGAGTGTTCTAATATGTAGATTGCAAGGTGAAGTATACTTCTGACAATAACTTGTATCAATTACCGGAACAGTTTAAGCATTGGTTTACCTCTAACTTCCTAGTTCCAGGTTTAATAATGTCTGGCAATTGCATTAATATGGTGAAAGCAACAGGAAATGGTAAGCCCTTTCATATAACACATTTCAAGCATAGCTTAAACTTTTTTGTAAATGCCTTTTGTGGTAGACAAACAATGGGAAATTATTACTCTTGCACTGAAAACTGTGGTTAATACATGTTCCTTTCAAAAAGAGTGAAATCCGGGAAAGTTTAATGCAGGCCAGTAGTGTATTTTTTTAAAAGAAAAAGAAATAATTGGACAGTGAAATTCCATGATTACAGGCTGGGAAGCTACTGGAGTTGGGAAATACAGTGCAGGTAAAAAACACCCTTGAGGAAATATTCGTGAATGTAAAAAGCATTAGGACTCTGCCAGTAATCAGGTCATCTGTTCTTTTGAGACTGCAGTCTATGCAAAGGAGTCTCTCCCATGCGGCATGGTTTGTCACTTTCGAACCTAGAGGAAATTAGGTAGAAGTTTGATTATTTAAATTATAGCTACACATACAATTTACATAAGAATCACCAACAGACCTAGATATTTTAGATTAATTCAGAAATTATAGAAAATTATCAAAGGCAAAAGGCAATTATTTAGGGTCTAAGTTTTAATTTTCTGTGAAATCTGTCAACAAAAGCCAACTCATGCATGGGCTGAGCAAGCATTCTTGAATGTGAGAAGAAAATCTCACAGAAAGTCTCTGAGGAGTGTATTGTAAGTTTAAATGGAGATACCTTTAATGTGGAGAAGCAAAAAAAAAAAAAATCTCAAACCTTTAAAAACCTTAGAGACCAAAGACTCACACAGTAGTCCTGTAAAGGGTCGGATCCTCCAAAGTTTATACATCGAAAAGGCAACAATTTCTGCATCTGATTCTGTTCAGCAGAAACAGTTTCTGAAGTTAACCAGTAGGAAAGTAACTTTGAGTTTATCAAAGGGCATGCACAGCTGAACTCTCTGGAACAAATGAAGCTTCTCATAGTAAAACACACAATAAGGACTAAAGGTATAAACATTTTTTACTAACATCCTTCTGAGTAGCAAAATGAAAATATTCTAAACTAGTAAAATTGAGCCAGCTCTACCAAATTCTGCAGCTTTGGCAAGTACTCTCTCTGTACACACTGGTCTCCTGGTGGCTTGTGAAATTCTACTTTGTTTGTTACTCCTCTTACGTTACTGAAAAAGGATGGAGATGTTCAATATATTCAACCAGGTTTGATCATGACAAGCAAGAGCCTCAGGAGCTATTGTTCCAATGACAACATAACATGTAAAAAACCAGAAAAATTGGTGCTGTGGAATTCTGAATAAAGGCCTAGATCCTCTTGGAACTGACAGAGTATAGTCCTTGCCATGCCTCTTACCATGATTCAGGAAAAGTGTATCCTAATCACAGAGGGGACTGCAAAGGTGATAGCCCTGTGACACTTGAAAAGGAACCTGTATACGTTCCTTCTTATTCAAAGTAATGGATCTAGAAACTCTTTTCCTTACAATCCTTTTATGATTGCTCTAGGATTCTTTCTTTAAAAAGTAGCTTAGTCAGTCCCTGAAGAATGCAAGCAAGAAGTGGCTAGCCCGTCTTGAAGATGTATTCTGAATAAATAAAAACTATGGAAAAATATACTTCTTGTCCAGAGTCCAGAGGAGATAATGAAATACAGCTCTACTTAGTGTCAGTTATCTCATCTTCATGGTTAACTTACTGAAATAAAATCTATGTACAAAGGCATGTTTGCACGCACATTCATATACGTATTGTCGTTGCAAGTAGATGTCCAGGGACATCATATGAAACTGCCGCCTAGATTCATGACTATTCATTTATTCCAATAGATACAGATATTTTTCATGAAATCTATATCTCAATTTTTTTTTTTTTTTTAAAAAGGGTGCCAGAAATGCCAACATTACTATTTCATGGCTAGCCAAATTGATAAATAGATCCAGCAAGCACATATACCCAGACTAGATGGAGGCTAATTGAAAGGCTGATCAGTGGGAATGTTTTTTTTAAGATCAAACAAAAGAATTCCTTCTTAAATATTATCTTTGTTTCCTCTCCAGAACTTCAAAGAGAAAGAACGTAGAGAATCTGAACTGCTTGGAAGAGTTCTTTTCAGATGTATTTTCACTAAAACTGATAAGTGAAATACCTTTTTTGAGCCATTAGATTTTGTAGCACTGTCTAAAATTATTTCATGAAGGTTTTCAAATTAAGCATTTTCAATATTTTTTTATCCTTCTCTTAGTGTGTCTGTTTTCTCATTCTTAATAATTAACAAGGTGTATTTGGACAGAATGTAAATGAAACTTGATGACAAATATTTTCATTTACTCAAGATTAATTTTGCTGCCAGTGTTTGTTTCTCATGTATTTGAAATTTATACTGAGGTAGAAGGCACAGACACTTCATATTACTGAAGTCTCCAATTTGGTGGGCAAAGCTGAAGAACAGAGGGCTTCTGTCTGCTACTGCAAAAAAGCAGAGGTGAGAGTCCCTTGAGGACGAGCTGGGAAAGGGGCCATAGGATTCATTTTTATTGACTCTCTACGTATTTTACAGGTTTGAAAAAGTAGCCAGCTTAGGACTGCTCTCAAACATTTGGTTTCATGGGGTGGAGTGGGTTGAATCTGCTCCCTGTCCTCCTGGTATGTGCACAGAGGAGCAAATTTCAGCCAAGTTTAGGTCCTGATCCAGAGAAATTGTACTGCTCACACAAGAAAGCTCAGCATGTGCCTAAACTGAGCTGAACATAATGTGAGCTAATGTTCTCTCCCAAAAAGGTATCCTGACAGGAATTTGCAAGACAGAACTGAATAGAGACAACAGGAGTTGTCTGTAAAATGCAGGCCCAAGAAAAGACGCAGTCATATCTTTGAAGATGGTATTTGTTTTGCTAGAATATATAGTCAAATTCCTGAAATCTAATAAAAGAACTTAAATCTCTTTCACTTACAAGGAGATCTAATACTCTTATTAAAAGACATCAGTGTCATACTGTCAAGCATTGCTGTCTTTTGGAAGCCTGTGTTCAGAGATGGCCTATATAGGTTACTGCCTTGACAATGTAGTAAAAAGACCTGGATAGGACAAACAGACCTCACTGTTGATCAAGTATATACCAGTCTTAATTGTCCAATGCTCTCCACTCTTGAAGTACTCTTACAAGAAATCATCTTTAGCTTTTGGATACAATATCTACCACAATGTGATGCTTGCTCATGACCAACATGCCCAAACACTACAGTATAAAAATAATTATAATAATGACAATAGTAATAATGATATTATTACAAGTAACTTAGATAACCAAATATCAGTCCAAAAGAAGGGACTACACAACTGCCAAGCTGTTGCCACATTGCATGGTCCAAGAGGATGTTAATAGCTCCTGGATTTCTCCCAAAGAAATCACAAGCTGGACCTTTATGTAGTGTGTACAAACTGTGTTCTACAGGTTCTAGATACACTGACCTTAGATATATTTCACAATTAGACTGATTTGTCTGGAGCTCATTTGAACTTAGCAGCTCTTTAGTTTTCAGAAGCCTTTCCTGATGTAACAAGTTAATTTATCACATCAAGAAATGCTAAGCTAATTTATACTAAGTAATTTATACAGTAGCCTACTTATACTCTTTTCCAAAAAATTTCAGTTATTTTCCAAAAGAAAGGCTTTATCTGATGCATTTATATACTTTATCTGCATTTTGTAGTTAAGATTCATTTAGAATCAGTTTGTCAAATAGACAGAAGAAAAGACACTGTATAAGTAGATGTTAACAGAATTTTATGGGAAAGAATAAATACCGTATAGTAAACATAGCACTAAACAGCTTATACCTGCAGCTGTACCCATAGTAAGGGTAAAACAGCTATTGGGTAGGTGGTGTGCCTAATGCATTTTTTACAACAACTGCAGATCTAACTGGCCATAATGCTTTTGCAGGTGTAGAAATCATAAGCAACCACAGGGCTATGAGCTGATTTCTCAGGTATATGTTATTGAAGAAAGTTAGTTATTGATATCCAAAATTGTTCTACAATAATTTAGTGCCTCCCAGACTGATGGTTGAAGGTTTTGTTTTGAAAAATGGCACATTTTAACTCCCAGCTGCTGTTTGAACTGGAAGAATGACTTTTCCAGCATTTAAGCTCCTGCTTTGGGACTTAGGTGTTTTTTTCCATTTTGGATTTTTTATTTCTTACATTCCAGCACACATTTAGCCCTTGGCAGATTGAGAGGTGTCTCTGTCAGGAAACATCATCTCAGGGAACACAAGATACTTCACAGCACAAAAAAAGGTGTGGTGTAGGAGGAGAGAAAACATCAGAAGCATTGCAAAAATACCTTTTTGTTTTGTGTTCCACAGCCTTGAAACTTTTCAGCAGCTTTGAGCCATTAAAAAGTGTAACTTACTGACAACTTTATACATGGAATGTCAGCTTTGTGTGATTTGAAACAGCTGAGATAATAAGTCTCAAATGAGAGGATTATAATACTGAAAGGAATATAAGTATGTATTGTACTAGCAGCACCTCTCTATTAATGACTAGTGTAGATCAAGTGATGGAATAGCCAGCTTTTTATTTGTATAGTTCTTAAGAGTTCATTTGCTACTTTGTTTTTTTGCTTACCTGAATTGAAAATATTTCTTTGGCACTGTAATTGAATTTATTCTGGTATTGAAAAATGTGGGCTTAGTAAACAAAGGTACTGTTTTCTAGCATATGTCCTTTACTATAAGAAAATGATAGAACAGAAGTAGAACTGTGTGAGATGAGAATGGTTTTTAAAGTTTGCCATGAGGTGTCAGCAGCTCTTTAATTTTCAGAAGCCTTTTCTGACATTAGAATCTCCCAGCAACTTGCTCAAACTCTTTCAACAGTGTTGGAATATTTCCATCAAATAAAGATTTCTGTTTTAGAAGTCCTTAAATGTTTCCATATGACTAACAGAGATTATTTTTTCTGTTTTAAATACAGATATACCTGCACATAAGTTCTTAAAAAAATGCAAAATAAATTCATAATGTTTTTCTTCTAATTAGCCTAGTTAATTTACCTGCTGTCCAATATGTTCACTGCCTCCACTAGGTTTAAAAGTACATAATTTCTGTGAGAATTTTAAATGTCACTTTATTAAGAAAGTCAGTAATAATATACATGAAGAGTGGCTTGGAAATAACATGTTTAACAAACTTCAGAAACTACTATGAATTTTTGAGTTAGCATGTTAAATTTCAGTTCAAATACTGTATCTTCAGGTTTCCCCAGGTGGCAACATATATTAAGAAATGGATGTCTATGTCTGAAAATGCTGTTCTTGCCATTTTTATTTTCCCAGGTTAATTAAGTTGTTGAATGTAATACTAGTTTTGGGGAAAGTAAAGGGAAAGTAGAACTGAAGGAAAACCATGACAACTGTGTTTCTTAGTATAGTAGCCTCTGGGTAAAGTTAAAACCTTATCCGGGCTTAAGAGATTAAATCAAAGGCTATATTCAGGTAAGGTAGCTACCATTACCTATCACTGTATTATCTCTGTGTCTTGAATACACCAAAATGTAACTACACTCAGATAGTTTGGTCTTGAAAAGCTCTATCCTAAAATGAAAGTTTGCTGGAAAATGGAATACATTCCTGCATCAAACCCCAGTGAAATTGTAAGGAATGACTTTAAGTACTGTCATTTTGCTTTCAGATGTTAGGGTTTACCCTTCCTGCTAATCCTGCAAGTGCCTCTTACATTTAGTAATAAACCTTACAGCAGTGCTATTCCAGTGATCTAGCAAAAAAAAAATACATGATGGTCTACAAGCCTGAACTCTTAACATTAAAAACAACATTCAGCGTTAGAGCACTGACACGTCATGGCAATCTGGGTCTGCACTCAAAACTGCAGATTTCACCATAAAGGCTACAGAGAAACCAGTGGGGTTTAGTCTGATGTAGGTGCTTCCTTTCTCTTAATGGTGGGTCATCACACCTGATCACCACATTTTTATTCTGAATGATATTTCATGGGAGTCAACACACGGAATGTCGGCAGAAAAGACTGAAGTATGTTTAATCATTTTTCTTTCTCTTGAATGTGAGACAAAGGAAGGTGTGAGGAGGATATGGCCTGAGCTGGCTAGTCTGTATTACCATCTAGCATGTGTGGAAAGTGATTTAAGATCAATAGGTCACACTTCACTTTGAAGTTCAGATACTGCCACATCTTTTTGAAGACATGATCCTGCAAAGTGCTGAGCACCCTGGCTGAAGGCCAGGAAAACACATAAACACATGCTTAACTATAATCATAGGACTAGGCCCCTTGTGTTAAAGTTGACATGTGCTGAAGTGCTGGTCTGGAGCAGTGCCAGAAGGTTCAGCATCCTTCAGGATTGATTCCTCAGCCAATAAACTAAGGGCTGCAGCTTAACAGTAAGCTTCGGATTCTGTTTACATTTCCTGCTTTCATTTTAAAAATAAACTAATGGTTGTTAAATACAGAAAGTCCTTGCTCCTTTGAGAAAACAGAAATATATGAGGAACAAAAGTTCATTTTAATAGATGCAAGCAAGGAACAGGATTCTCACTTAATTTGGCTGCATGCAAATCCCCTTTTTCCCAAATAATCCCTTAATGACCTTCTAGCACATAGCCTATTCATTTTCTGTTTATGTGGCCAGCTGAAGTCTTGCCTTTGGGAGCTGGTTTTTGCAGTGGTCTCAGGTGGCAGTACTCTGTTCCTGAACTTCCACAGCAGGACTTAAGTTCATTCCCACTGCTAAATAGGGCATTTTCCCATTTTAGAATGGCCAAGTAGTTGCCACAGCTTTCTTCTGATGGTTTCTGTCAGATGCAGAAGGCAAGAGCTAAAACTCGAGGCTTAGAGAAAATTGGGCTTTCCAATGGGCTGAAGTTCAGTCGTGCCTAGAAAGAGTTTATATCCTTAAACTGTGAACACATATGCTGGATCTGGGGTGCATAGTTATGAACTAGGCTTTCAAGTCTGAAAAAAATTGCAAACAAGTTAGAAGACAACTCTATAGACTACTGTGCAATATCAAATGCAGGTACAAACTGCCACTACTTCATCTCCAGGCTATCATTCTCCTTTCTGCATCAACAAAATGTTGCACAAGGATTGCTGCAGCTAGAAAGGTTTAAGATGAACATACCTCATTGTCCAACTAAATCAGCACTAAGAGAAGTACTTATTATGCTTACAGTTCATGCTGGTTTCTCCATGGAACATACAAAAGATTGTCTTAAGTTTACTTTGGTTACTAAGATCACAGGAAAACTGTTTTTGAAACTTTTTTTTCTAAATAATCAGAAACTAAGTCAAACAAGATAAAACAAAAATGTAAATGTTATTGAATCATTTCTTAAGGTTCAACAAACTTAAAATTGTCTAATTGCTTTAATTACATAACTTTTTCTGACACTAAATACATTGAAGTACTATGAGAAAAGCCATTCTAACTGATAGTAAGAATTATCTAATTCCATGTAAAAATCTGTTCCTGCAAGATGTCTCTCTGTCAGACCTAATTTTTCAAACACTGGAGGATGACCTAGGCCTTAGGTACTTATCAGACGGACCCAAAAGAACTTCCAGATGTTACTGATCCAATTTTCATGAAAATAAGAATGAGAAATCATTGCCTGAGTAGTAATGCATCTCCTTCTACAGTTTCCAAACCGTATTGAAAGAATGACTCTTCATTACTGAAAGCCTTTTTCCTTCTAAATGGTTACAGAAGTGCTAGCCAAACACAGTAAAACCATGTTGATTTTTGTTTGTTTGAACTGTTATTGGCAAATGATATTAAAACGAGGAATTATTTTCTCTTTTTGACTGACATTAAAGTCACTCTCAGAAGTTCAGTTAGTTCAGAAGCCACATTTTTTGTCTCTTTCTTCACATGCATAATAGGAATTCCCTTTCCTAGTTTAATATATTTTTGAATAGTTGTCTGGTACCCAAACCTTTTGGTAGAAAGTGGCTTGACTAGATGATTTACAATGTCCATTCCGGGCACATAGTTATCTGTGGACTCTACAGGGTCTTAAGAGTACCCTTAATATGAATTGTTAACACATCATCATAGTTAGGCTTCTCACTCCAGGCACGATTAGAATAAAATTATTGAATAACATTACTTTGGTCCCTTCACCCTACCGTGCTAGAAAATTACATCACCTTGCAGTTAATTCAGAGGCAGAAACCTAAGGAACAGACGGTGCTTTTGTATCTTCTACCATCAGTTCTGCCCCTTTGTACTGTGACTCTATAATGGTGTCTGAAAAACACTCATCGTGTGACTGTGCTTGGAACATCTCCAATGTTACCAACGCTTCACACGTAGAAGCACCACTGATTTCTTTGCCCTGGTACTGTTTTGGGGGGAAGGGGAGCTAGCTGAATCAAAGATGGAATTTCTAAACTGATTCAGATTAGATTGATCTGATTGTGTGAAGGAAGTTATTTTAGAGCATTTCCTTTATTTTTCTTAAAAGAGTAGCCTAAAAGGATCTCTTACAGGGATCTTTTTCATACTCTGTTTTTGTTTAGCTATCATCTGCTGGCACAAAGTTGTTCAAACAGACCTGAACTATGAGTTGTGGCACTGTGGTAAACTGCCTCCTTTGGAAGATTTTTAGAAGCCCTTCTTTGAAGGTTTGGCCTTTAGCCTACGAAGGTCAAAACACATTTGGGAACTTATATTATTTGTCACCAGGGAGAGGCTAGGGTAAACCTAGAAGCACATTTCCTTTCAGAATCCACATGATTAAAATTAAAATAGTATGTCTGGTATGTATATAGAAAAAAACACTGGATTTTCTTCTGTGTCTTCAAATAGATCCAGCAGGCAATTAATCCAACATAACATGTATCATATATGGAATATGTTTGTATATGTGTGTATATATGTCTGTATATACAAAACATATGCAAAATTTCCATGTCAATAGATAATTACATTAATAGGTTAGCCCAACAGAACTTTGCAGGCAAAGTCCCGATTCCATAAGTTTAAAACTTTGCAATTGCCTGGGAAACTTGTATAGCCAGCTCCACTGGAAATGATGATTCACAGATATTTTATCTCCAAGTTACAAATAGTAGCTTTGCCATAGGGTATTGCTACTGAACTGACAATGAAATTCAGCAGAAGAATGCCTCAGATGCACCTTTCATATACAGAGTGAGCTTTAAATTTCAAATTCAGTGTCTAAAACACTGACAGATAAAAATACATTCTTCTTGAACTGGTCTATGACATAAAAAAAGAATGATTGCACAACAGTAATTTTTAGCATCATTGTCAATCACTAATCTTCAAAACTGCTAGGACTGGTAGGAGAATACAACAGTTCTGTAAAACAAACATCCTTGCATTTAAAAGCAGCCAAAAATTTTTATTACAAATTTAGGATTAGACTTTAATAGCATAAGAGAATTTTGATGAGATGTGGAACTGGCCCAACTATTCTGCATTAATTTTCTGTTTTGTCTAAGAAACTACTAAAAAGAAATGGTAAACCCAAAGATTTATTTTACTTTAGATGTATTATATAGATGCTATGAGCTGAATCAATTCAGAGCTCTGGATCTGATGCTCCATATCTCCACATATTAAAATTCAGACGAAATTGAGTAAGAAGAAAGAAATTTCTTTCTAAACTGACCTATAATATTTGTCATAAACTTTGCTCTAGGATACTGCATTGCATGCAAGAGCTAATGAGTCACTAACTCAGAAAGCAGGAGACTTGTGTTATATTACTTACTCCATCATTAATCTGTTGTGTAGTCTAAGCAAGACACCTTCCCTTGTCTATCTGGATTCGCCTTTTCCCCAGTCTTTTCTGTATAGAATGTAAACATTTTTAAGATTAGACTGACAGGCTATTTTTTTTTTTTTGATCACATATATATGCCCTAGGACTCCAAGTGCTGCATCAAAATCATCTCACCTGCATGATTTGAAACTCTTCTCCAATATAAAATCACTCTGAAGATACATTTTTGGAGTTTGCTTGTTTGTTTGTTTTCTGGAATGACGTGGTATTAGCAACCTGTAAGTACACTAGGCCTCCACTGTACTTTTGCATTTATTTATGCTGTAGGTTTTTTAGAGGAAAATGAAGGTCCATTGAATAACAGTGAGATTCACGTCTGACACTTTTGACAGAGATTATATAGTACTGACAGCATTCATGTAATATGGAAATGTGAAGTGTAACATTTAGCAATAGCTTATTAAACTGATCAATGAAAATAATTTCTCTTAAACAAAGTTACAGACACTCATTCTTCCCTCACTCCCTCCCTTCTCTTACTTCAGAGAAGAATCACAATTACATCTCTGAAAATAGGTCTAGTGTTCACACTTCATCAAAGGAAGATCAAACACTTTAAACTGTTTCCTTTTTAAGTTAATAGTTTCCAGACTATCATTAGTAATGTCTTACTTTTACGTGAGAAAAATCATACAACTGAAAATAAAAGCCATATCCAAAGATTGCAAAAATTTGATCTACAATATCTAGGAGACAACTTTATCGAGACTTAAAAAGTGTAGGATGGAAATCCTACAGAATTTTAAATGGGTCTGGTTAGACAGGTTTAACATTTTTATTCATGATCTGGATGTAGGGATTGAGTGCATCCTCAGTAAATTTGCAAACAACAGTAAGTTGGGTGAGAGAGTTGATCTGCTCGAGGGTAGGAAGGCTCTGCAGAGGGACCTGGACAAACTCAATCAATGGGTTTAGGACAACTGCATGAGGTTCAATAAGGGGAAGTGCTGGGTCCTGGACTTAAGTCACAGCAACCTCATGCAGCACTACAGGCTGGGGGAGCTGTTCAGCAGAAAGAAGGTGGGAATGCAGGTCAACAGCCAGCTCAGTATGAGCCAACAGTGTGCCCAAGTGGCCAAGAAGGCCAGTGGCATGTTGGCCTGTATCAAGAACAGTGTAGCCAGCAGGACTAGGGAAGTGATCATCCCTCTCTAGTCAGCACTGGTGAGGCCACACCCCGAGTACTGCGTTCAGTCCTGGGACCCTCACTTTAAAAGGACACTGAGGTGCTGGAGTGTGTTAGTGAAGGGCAACAAGGCTCATGAAAGATGTAGAAAACATGTCTTATGAGGAACAGCTGAGGGAGCTGGGTTTGTTTAGTCTCAGGAAGAGCAGACCTCATTGCCCTCTACAACCACCTGAAAGGAGGTTGTAGTGAGGTGGGGCCTGGTCTCTTCTGCTGTGCCTTCAGTGAGAGGACCAGAGGAAACTGCCTTAAGCTGAGACAGGGGAGATTCAGATTAGATATTAGGAAAAATGTTTTCACTGTAAGGGTGGTCAGGCATTGGAGTAGGTTGCCCAAGGAGGTGGTGAAGCCACCATCCCTGGAGGTGTTTAAGAGGTATCTGGATCTGGTGGTGGGTGATATGATTTAATGATTTAGGAGTTACAGTAGTAGCACTGTTTTGATTATTGGACTTGATGATTTTCAAGGTTTCTTCCAACTTTGATGATTCTATGAAATACTGGCAAGTTATGGGCTTTATGTGCTCAATATAAGTTTTTAATGCTTCTATTGTGCTATTGCTCTCATTGCTCGTATAAGAAATAATATTCAGTGTGATGTTTTGTGCATTGGTAGCTCAGTTAAACAGCATTGCCCAGTCTGGATTTAGAAGAGTATTTTATCAAGTTGTAAATAGAAGCAATTGCATGATAAACATTTATTGAGAAGTGGAGTCTTTTTATGTATTCTTTCCATCCCTCTGTGTTGCCAAGGTGACCATACAGAGATAAACCAGCTAAAATGTAAATAACCATATCCCTGAATATTTCAAATTCAGAATGTCTACTGAGTAACATTAGAACTGTCAGAGTTACACAAGTAATCGTATCTGAAAGATCCTGCAGCTTTTAGTTACGTGTCTTTTAAGGTTATAGCCTCACAAGAAGGCAATCCACTGAATTATGTTTTTCCTCTCATAATTTGCAATGCAGCAGTATTCTGCTGTAAGAAACAAATTGTTCAGAAAAAGTAACTGAAGGGTAAGACTCAGAATTACTGTGATGTCATGCTATGATGACAGTCTCTGACAACCAGTCTTAAGCTGATAACCTTCAACGTACAATTTTTATAGAAGTTCACCTGACTGTCAGCAGCTAAACTGCCATCGAGCACTGGCTTAGGTTTTCTTTCAAATATTTTCTCATTTTTTAGATTTCAGCTTTATGGAAAAAAAAAAATACTCCCGCAAAAGACTTAACTGAAGCATGTAGCTCTAAGGAGACTTCACAGCTGAAAGTCTCAAGGTTATCATTCATATTCGTCCCTCACATGCTGTACCACAAATGCTGTAGGGGATACCCTATTTCACACAGTTGGAAGACCAGGTTTCAGAGATTAGTTAATGAGAGAGAATATGTCCAGCTTCAAGAAAAGCACTCTGGCACAAGAGCTCTAAAAACTTTTCCTAAAAGTGCCAGTAGCACATAAAAAAATCCATACAGAAAAATCAATGCTTTCTTTGTTTTTCAGATGCAGTAACGTGTGGTTTCCAAAGATCACACAGTATTCACATGCATTTACATTATGCTCCTTTACGAATATGACTCCTAACAAAGATCAGCCAATGAAGTGACATAGGCAAGGTAGCCCTGTCTGTTACTTAATTTTTTGGTAATTTCCAGACTTTTAAGTACTGCTGTTGATGCATAGGCAGAGTATTCAGTGCAGTGAAATTCCTCCAAAAAGATCATATGAATTCAGGACACTAACTTATACTTACATCTTACGATCTGTATGGCATGGAAGAGAACAATATTCCTGTCTTCTCCATGACAGTCTGCTAGCTATGGCATTTACCTGGGAAGTAGAAGAGCAAAGCTCAGTCTTTCTCAGGCAAAAATTTTCCTTTTCCTGCTTGTTGGAACAAAGTCTTGTCCAGAAGGTTCCAAGCAGGCTCAGCTGCTCCCTCACATTCTTTTCTCCACCTCTGCTACTCTGGACTGGATTCCACACATTTGACAAATGTTACCCTAACTGTTGTGCCATGTAAAGGAGACTGCAGGGTTAATCGATGTATAGGTAGCTGAAGTCTTCCTCACCTCTCAGGAAAGAGGAACAGAGAATTTACTGTGTTGCACCATGGTGGCAGTCAACTCACGAGCATTTGTATCGGCATGGTCCATATTCACACTACCCTTCTCCTTTGGTAGTATCTTATGCCCGCCAGGAAGTGCTGGAGCTTTCAGTTATCTGTGTAAAACAGGGTTTCTTCATTTTTTCCTTTAAGTGTACCTGTATTCCACCACTAGATTAGGGAAGCCATCTCAGAATGTTATGAAAATTTTATAAAGATTATATAAAGATTCTTTTTCGTACCTGTAAAACAATAGGAAACGAAACAGCATAAGCTTTTGAGGGGCAAGGTGAGCAAATCTGTTCAGAACCAGAGATCAGGTTCAGAGTAAGATGAAGCAGAACTGAAGAGAGACAAGTCAGAAAGTGCAACCAGGAAGAAGGAAATACTCAGGCACACAGATGTAGATATCAAATACAATTAGAAGAATGTGTCAGTGGTAGGATCACCTCACTGAGCAGATGGAGAAACATCCATTAGTCACACTCGCAGCCTAGTTCTCAGGTGGTGACAACTTTAAGTGTCATTTAATTGTTCTTAGCCAGAAAGACATTTAATAGGCCTAATGTACTCTACCAATTAAAATGTATACAGAGAAAAAGGGTATGCAATAAATTTTTTCCTCAAAATGAAGATTGTGAACTACTTGACAATATTTAGATAAACAGGTATTGGCCTGGACACTGAAAAAAATTGCAAGGTGTGCCTGGCACTCTCTAGAAGCAACCAAACTTTGTGTCAGCAGCCAAAATAGCTTTCTAATGCACGAAATAATCATCCCTCATAATGGCTGTGACTTTAATCTGCCTCAGTGACTGGATCAGTGTTGCCAGAAGCAGTTTGCTCTGAGGAATGATGGAGAGGAGGGCAAATAGTGAGGGAAAGAATAGACGGCTACCACAAACCAGATATTTTATAGCAGGAATTCACACTGAGAGGCTGTTGAAATAGTGTTCAGTGAATGGCAGTGATTTAAATACTATTCTTGCTGTAGATGCAGAGACTGATTCAGAGAGGGCATAAGCAGGTGCAGCTTCATTGAAGTCAATAGTGCAGCACCCACTGGGCCTGAATTTAGATCACAGTAGGACTTGCTGTGAAGTGTATTACACTAATGATAGCTATGGCAACATACTGTTTTCTGCATGACCTAGATGCATTTGCCCCACATAGATGTTTTCACACCAAGACAGTGTTCTTTCTAAGTTTCTTACCAGGAAGAAGAAGAAATTGAGAGATGCATTTTTAGACCCTAGATTATGCCCTACTGTAGGTTTTAACCCATTTGTTGAAGGATTATGCAGTGCTCCCCTTCGTGGCTAGTAGGCCTTTTGCAAATAGGCTTTCTAAAGCCTGGTCCACATCAATAGCTTCACAAAGTTAACTGAAATTTTCTATTCAATTGTTCAATCATTTTAGTTCACCATACACAGTTTTTAAAGGCAGCATTTTTTTTTACCAACTCCTTCCCAGTGATATTTATTTACCAATAATCAAATTACACATGTCTTCCTCAGTAGAAGATATCCAGAGAATTATGTGTTTCAGGCTTAGGAAAGAAGATTTCTTGAGATATATAGACAGAAGGATATTTTGTTGGTAAAATTCTGGTTATCAAAACAGAACATGCATTTATAACTTGCCATGTCTATAGTAAGGCACAAACTTTTTATCTGATTTTTAGTGTTTTACCTCCACTATTTCTGCTTCAGGGAAAATTCAGATAATCAAAAGGTTGTGGTTTTCCAAGCAAGCTGTGCAAGACTTCACAGTTTATTTTTATGTGGGTTTTTTTTTGCTTCATTTTAAGCTACATGATAAATTCATGTGATACATGTTGGCTTCTTTCCTGTGAACTTGGTTCTTTGTGTATACTTTTAAAGCACTTACAAAATGGCCCCCTCAACATAGATCATGATTTAGACCTACAGGAGGAATCTACACCAAAAATCAGTGCAGGTGATGAATGGAAATGTGGTCATCAGTTGTGCCATGAGGTGTTGTCTCAGTTTGAGACAATTTGGAGGGTCAGAAACCTCAGACAGAAGTCTTCTCCCTTGACTTCAATACCCCTGGTTTCTCCAATGCAAACCAAAGACACCTGGATATAAGTGAAAAAATAACTCTTTACCAAGAAGAATTCTAATAACAATGCTGATAAAACAGGGTTAAACCAACCGATGAGGAGGAACTTCCCATGCCCTACCCACTAGACCAAATTGAAATGGTGGGCAGCCTCCTCCCCAGGAAAAAAAACACGTGGCCACAGAACAGAGAAAAGATGGATGCCCTGCCATGTGGTTTACCTCTCCCACATCCAGAAACCTCGCAGGAACAGCTGGAGAGTCAGCACTGGCAGGAAATGGTGGATAAGCTGGGATTTGATACCGGAGATGCTTTCATGGTGCTGGAGTGAGGCTGCGGTGCTGGTACAGGCAGTCAGAGAAGGGCTGTGGATCCCCAGGGGACCAGAAGGACCTGCAAGACACTTCCTGGATCCAGAGGTGAGACTTGGTTGTTGCAATTTTGGTCTTCGTTGGTTGAAGTAGCAGTTGCGGTCCTCTCGAGTGGTTGCAGTCCAGATTCATTGAGGTGGTGGAAGTCTTGGGTGATGGGGAAAGCCCCGAAATTCAGATTTATATACAATTAGGTTCAGGTGGGAACACCTCTAGTACCGTCCCTGGAGTGGGGAGTTTTACACTGGATGATTTAATACTCTGAGGCACGGGAGACTTTGGGAGTCTTTGACACCTTCTAAGATGTTGCACTTGCCTCTTACATCAGTGCAGTTGAGCCCATGATGGTTCATGATGGCTCATCAATAAGAGATTAATACCTTCAGGCTGGGTGTGAATGTTCGATGGA
Source organism: Cephalopterus ornatus (assembly GCA_013396775.1). NCBI lineage: Eukaryota > Metazoa > Chordata > Aves > Passeriformes > Cotingidae > Cephalopterus > Cephalopterus ornatus. The sequence goes on along the minus strand of VZRE01005216.1, from coordinate 103,017 downwards.
GTTATCACAGCTGGCTCATCTGTGTAAGGAGAAAGAAACGCTACCTTTGTGGAGTTTGCCTCTTTCCTTATCTTGTTTAACACCCAGCTTGTAGCCTGAGGTGTTGAATGTGAAGCCTTCAGCCCCTGGCCTGGGTGGCCACTCTGCACATTGTTAGCAAAGCACACTGCTGATTGAGCCATCAGCACCAATAGTCCAGTCTCTTACAGCACCTGGGTAGTCAGTGCAGGTGGTTGAACATTTGAGTCATCAATCGCTAGCAGTTTAGTCTCTTTAAAGAAGGCATAACACTAAAACCCCAAAAAGACATATTTATAGAAAAAAGAAAAGAAAAGAAAAGAAAAGGTGGATACCAGAAGTTTTGTGTAACTCAAGACAGTGCATGAGCTTTAGAATCCTAGAATCATAGAATTATTATGGCTGGAAAACAACTCTAAGATCATTGAGTACAATTGTTAACCCTGCATCACCCTTGTTCACCACTAAACCATGTGCCATATCCACATGTCTTTTGAACAATTCCAGGGATGGGGATTCCACCATGGGCCTGGGCAGCCTTTTCCAGTGCCTGACTACTCTTTAGGTGAATAAATATTTCCTAAGAGCCAATCTAAACTTTCCCTGGTGCAACTTGAGGTCATTTCCTCTTGTAAACCTCTTTCCAGATAGTTGTAGAGAGTAATAAAGTCTTTCCTCATTCTCCTTTTCTTTAGGCTAAACACCTCCAGCTCCCTCAGCCACTCCCTGTAAGACTAGTGCTTCAGACTGTTCACCAGCTTTGCCCTTCTCTGGACATGCTTCAGCACCTCAATGTCTTTCCTGGAGTTAGGGGCCCAAAACTGAACACAGGATTCAAGGTATAGCCTCACCAGTGCCAAGTGCAGAGGGACGATCGTTTTCCTAGTCCTGCTGGCCACACTATTTCTGATACAAACCAGGATGCCATTGGCCTTCTTAGCCAGCTGTGCACACTACTGGCTTATGTTTAGTGGCTGTTGACCAGCACCCCCTAGGTTCTTTTCCTCCATTCAGCTTTCCAGCCTCTGCCCCAAGCCTGTACCATTGCATGGGGAAGCATAACATTGCAAGAAGGATCATCCAGAAAAGGGTGATACAAATGGTTAAACTTGTCACTGGGGCACAACTAGAACAATTTGGTACAGAATGGCAAATTACTTAATTATTTTTGCAAATAAAATAACTTGTTTACAGGCATTTTAATCAATGTGGCTTTGATCTGTATATACAGCCTGTGAATTAAATCTACTATATTACACAGTATTCAAAAATAGCAATCATGTCAAGATTCTTAATTGATTGAACAAAATATTTTGAATTAAAACAAAATGAAACATCAGTGAAATGTAACAATGATGAAATGAACAGGAAGCTGATTTCTTTCACAAAATTATTCAGTTTTACTTCTTTTTTGCTAAAGAGGACAGACTTCTGAGAAATACTTATTAGTTGAAACCAACATTTTTTCAAATAAAGTTTATTAATTCTTCCAAACTGTGAGATTTTTCAAGGCCCAGTGGAAAGAAATCATCACAGATTTTATGAATTTCATGCAAAATTTATGAACTTTAGAAGTTTCTAATTGTAACCTTTCCGTTTTTGGTAATGGAAGGTGGAAACTGAAGCTTATAATGAGATTCAGTCTCTTATTCAAAATTGTTGACATGCTGTGAGAAATCAGATATTTGCTTTTAATTATGATACTTGAAACATTTTTAAAAGTTTTAGATTCATCTGAGTTTGTGAAACTTAGAGTGTTGTGCCCTTTTGGCAGTTTTGTGTTTGAATCTGGAATGCAATCTTGCATGTGTAAATGTAAGCATTTCACCTTGTGCTACATTGATTCTTGTTCTCAAAAGCAGGGGAGCTTTTCAGATGTGCTTGGTTAAAATGCTGAGGAATTTAGTTGACTGATTCTCTTGCAGTCACTTGAAAAAATTGCATGCTTGAAGGCACTAAAATCCAATACTCAATTCAAAACCTTTGATTTTATATAATTGTGTGAAATTTTGTGTCCCTGTTATATTTATGGAACAATCACATAGCATTTCACATGTGGTAATATATGTTGAGTCTGGGATATTGCAACGCCTGTTGCTGTGAAATTGGAGATATATCAGGATGTGAAGCACTGAAGACAACAAAGAAAGCTGTAGCACAATGGGAGAATCTCAAGTTACAAAACTATGGATAAGCAGCTGGATGTTCCAGGGTGTAAGATCACTTGATGACTAGGATTTCACGAAATGAACAACCACAGAAGAATGAAACAAGGACAAAGAATATTTATTTATAGTGCTGTAAATAAAACTGCCAGTTGCTGCAATATGAAAAGCTTCCTGGGATAACATGACTACATGTCGTGGTTCAGGAATGGTATTACCCAATTTACTGCCCCCATGCTCTCTCCCCCCAGACTCCAAACCTACAAGCCATTCACTCATTTCCCCTTCCCATCAGGAGGCTGCAGAGGAGAACTGGAGGCACAAAAGGTAAAGATCATGGGTTGAGATAAGAACAATTTACTGGAAACAGCAATGAGATAAGAAAACAAACAGTAACAGTAAAAATATTAATAATATAAGCATGCAAAAGAGAGAGTGTGGAGCTCAATCTGACTGCAGCCACACCATCCAAACTGCTTCCTCTGGTTAGTACCAGCATTACCCCAGCTCTCTGTCCAGCACACTTGTTCCACCAGAAAGAGACAGCCTTCTTCTCAGAAGCAAGAAAGACAGACTCCCTTTCCTCTGCCCTGGCCCAATCAAGTGAGATGGCATAGAATAACATTAGGGTCTTGGCCCCACCCACATGGCTCCAGGCTCCGACCCCTCATGGCCACTGCAAAAAATTAACCTTGTCTTTGGCTGACACCAGGACACTACACTTAAAATCCAACAGTGAGGGACCCACTTCTTACATTGCCAAGGGTAGTTGAATTTCTTCACAGTGTTGACAGTATTAAGAATAAAACAACATATTTCAAACGCTGTACTGTTTTTTTCCTTCAAGTTTATTGGACTTTCATTGTGTGAGGTTTTTATTTCATCTCTCCAAGTCAGGAAAAACGATTAAGAGAGAAATAGATTTCTTTAATGAGTCTACAGGTACTGCAAAATTCATATGCCTTCATATGCAGCTGGGCAATGCATGACATGGTGCACAAATAATATAGAAAATTTTCCCTCATTTTCTGGAGGTAAGAACTCTGGTTACTACTGGCCATCATGGCCCACCATTTCATTTTTAGGAAGAAGTGGATACTTTCCATGGGAGAAGCTTAAGCATCAGATTTGCTCCTTGGAGCATTAATAAAGGGGCTCGGTTAGCTTCATCTCATTATTTTACTATGAGTATTGACTTTGGCCTAGAGTCATGTATAGATAAAATGGTGCAAGGGCTTGTCCTAAGTGATTACTCAGAATTACAAATCATTTCACATGTAACTGAATACTGCAGCCTAGCTAGCACTCTGCCCCTTTCTTTTCCCACCTTCAGCTCTCCAACATCACACTCGTCCCTCTTTCCTGCCCCAGTAAGAGAATGAATTTAACTTTGGCTAAATGGACAATAAATCTTAATCACTGAAAGTGGAATTTTAATTCACCAGCGCAAGGAGGATATACATGCCTATCACAAAGCATTATGCCAACAAAGATTTCAGAAAAATATTTAATGGTAGCCTAGTAAAAGGGAGACAATGGGAAGTATGTAACAGTGTATGTGTCCTTTCTTTAACAAAACAAACTCTAACTAGACAGGGATTTTTTTGTTGTTAGAAATTGGCTTATCATGTCTGATTATGTAAAAGGTTATCCACTAAATGTATGTGTTTTAAAAAAGAACGAGCAAGAAAGTAAGAAAGATAAATTTTAGTTGCACTGGGATTCTAAAACCCATTATTTTTAAGAGTGCAGAGAAGATCAATAAAATAAAGAGACACATAAAAGCTCAAGATACTCTTGGTACACCCAAATAGAATAAAATTGAAAGTGCAGTGTTCAACTTACAGAATACAAGGTGGGAGATTAGAAGAGAGTTTGTTAGGGATATACCAGGTTTCCTGAGTGCATCTTCTGTGGTATATTACAGCAATTTTCCCCTGAGCAAGATCCTAGCATCTGTCTAAGGTTTGTTTCATATCTAGACTTTGTGTGAAGAAAGAAGAATCTTGAAACAGTTACTTTGCACAAGTACCTATGAGCAAGGATATGATTTAATAAATATTCCTGCTTAGTCAGCTATCTAATTCCAATAAGGTCAGAGAGCAGATTTTTCTCCCAGTTTTGTACTGCTCTAAACAGAATAAAAATCCTTTTTGTCAGCCACATGGTATTTCATGATATATAATGTAACAAAATGCCTGAAAGTGCCTGCTCAGAGAGAAAAGTCAAAGTTCAGTAAAGAAAAAAATATTAATAATTTTTAATTTATCTATTATGGTAATGTGAATTATGGTAATATTTTTGCTTATTATTATTTCTACATTAAGAAAAGATTGAAATACAGAAAATGCATAAGATTTGAGCAAAGCAAACCTTACTAACTTTATAATTCATATGCCGACTTTTTACACTCAGCTTTAGTAAAAACTACCAAAACATTTCAAGTACAGCAAACAACTTATTTCCAATGAAGCTTTGTGAACAACTTGCCAAATTAGAGCCTAAAATTATTAATGATCAATACTAACAATATATAATGGATTTATAGTGACAATAATTGTTTTGCTGAGGTGTACGTATTTTTTTGAATTGAAGGATCATACTGTCTTTTCCTGTTCAGTTGCATATCATACTAAGTTCGATCTAAAGGGTGCTACTGAAATTAAACATTTTCAGCAATTGGGAAAATAGCTTCATAGAAATAATTTGAAATTTGGCATTTTGTTTAACACATCAATATTTATGCAGCTCACAGACCTATGTTTAACCCATTAGGGGGATCAGCTCTGTTGCTTGCACCATGACTGGATGTGTAAGTCTCAGAAAAATTGAGCCTCCTGAAAGAAGTGGCTAACCTTGCCGTTTTGGGAGATAATCTGAAGAGTTTTCTTGACAGAGTGTGGCATGGAATATATCTGGTTATTATAATTATTATAACTAGCTGAAGGTCCATTACACAGCAATGTATACTTCATAAATCACTTGCTAGTTGTGGTTGCTCCACTTGTCAAATCATATTTCAGCTAAGTGTGTGGTTTTTTGGTGGTGGTGTTCTAATCTGTGTCCACTTCTTTAGTTATGTTTAGAGGACTACTATTCCTAATTTGCAGTGTAACCATAAAAATAATCTCTTTCCACCTAAATAAAGAAAGAGAGGAAAAGGTCAAGATACATCCTGAATACCTTACTGCTGAGAGAAATATCTGTACAGAGCAGTATGATTGCAAATGAACTAGACAAAGACAAATATCTCCCTTTTCAGTAAATACTTCACATGACAAGTCAGCTATGCTAGCTGGTCATGATGTGATCATTTTGAAGAATTTAATAAACTAGGGGAGCTCTTCCTACAAATATTTGGGCAGAATCAAAACCATGAACTCCTTCCTGCTTGTAAAAATTCCTGTGTGTACAATAACTGCAATTTAATTTATTACTGGAATGTACTTTTATAGATAAATTCATCAAAAAAATATATTTTGAAAACACGGACCCTAAATATCCACTGACAAAACAATGTCAGGATCTGTTTAAGCCATGACTGGAGTCTTTACTGTGCCATATTATTTCCACCCTTTGCTCCAACTATTCCATCATAATGAGGATGGTCTCTCCTATGGAGACATGGAACTTACCATCAGCAGGAAACTTAAGCAACTCATATAACAAACAACTGAGCACTTGCTACTTTTGGCAGTTCATATAAAGGACTTTATGTTCATTTTTACCTACAAAGATGGTAAAAAACAATGAACAAAACCCACAATGTGTAGTCATTTGGATGGTCATTTATAATTATGTGACAGAAAATTATTGAAGGAAAATCAGTTTCTTACAGTTTAATCATTTATAGATATTATAGTATTTTATGCTCTGATGTTTTAGAATCAAAGAGATTTGTTTTCTCATATTTCAGTAGCGCTGAGAAAATCAGGAAGTGACAAAAAGGCATGAAGCAGGGAAAATGAGCATGTATTTCACAGAAAAACATTTAAAATCTACTGTGGCTACACATGAATTGCAGACAATGTCCAAATGAAGTTTGTTTGTCCACCCCGTGTATGTGCACCATTTACACCTGTCTGCCTTGCTTAGAACTATCCTTGAGTTGATGGGTTACTAAGAGTAAAAATAAGCCCATCTCTGGGAAAGAAGACATATCTGAAACAAAGTTATGCTTTAACATTTTTATTAACCACAACAGTAGAAGAAAGATTCTGACGTGGTGTTTTAACATCCCTTAATGCAGGAGATCTGGCACCCTGACCCTGTCAGGAAGGTCTTAAACATAGAGATGCTCTAAGACATCCTCCAGAGCTTGCTGGCCGTTAAGCCTATTGAAAAGGAGGTGTTCAGCTGCTAAAACGCCCAGTATTGAATCTCATTAATAAAATAATTTCTTTGTAGCCACTCAACAAGCTATGTTCTCTACTCTTTCCCTTTCAGTACAAAGGACTGGAAGACAGAATATGAACTGGCCTCCACTGCCATAAGATGCACATTCTGGTGACCTTTGCCTTCAGGGTCTACACTGGAAAGGTATTTGCAAGAGGCAAAAGTAGATGCTGCTCACGCAGTCTTATTTACGCAGAGTTTTTGTAGGAGGAAGGCTACATGCTGAAACGTAGCGTACTTCTGATCTGTTTGGTATCAGTGTCTCAGTATCTCCAGGGTAACTCTCAGGCACCCTCTCGTAACACTTCCCTTTGCAAGCAACACTGGCCAGTCAGGTTCTCCAAAAGACTAAGTGCTATAAATAATTGTCATCTTAATCATTTTTTGAGTAGATACTCTACTTTTGAGTCCCAATGCCCAGTCCGACCCTGAATCTAGTCTCGCTTCTTCTCTTTCACAGATGGAGAAAACAAATGAAAAGTTCATTGGTGGAAGAGAAGCAGTAAAGAGCGCATAAGATTATTCTAGCAGAGACTTCATTATTACTACAGATTACAGGGGGAAAAAAGACTACAACAAAACCTTAAAAGATTACAGTCTCATTTAAAATTCACATCATATTTTCATGTCTTTCCTTATATTTCAGTGTCTGGAAGCAAAAAGACAAGACAATGTAGATATAGGTAATTGCATTACTGAAGGTCATTTGTTGACTTCATGGCTGGATTTTATTAAATGTAAAGGAAAAAGACAGAGTAAACAAAATCGGTGTGTTACTTGCTTGTAGCTTTGATAACCTCTCACATCTAATTACAAACAAAAGGCTTCTCTATATCTATTGTCAAAATTAAAATAATGGATATTTTCTACTTCCTCTCTAGCCCTTTCAGACACCCTGTGAAACTACAACAGGGTGCCGAAGTTCTGTCCCTGTCTGGGTGACTTCTTTGCAAATGAAGATGGATGGAGTTTTTCCATTTTAATTAGTAAGACCAGCTGCTCTCTAAAAGAGAGAGTGGGTTGGATTTTTGCAGGTCTTCCAGCTGATGCATCATCAGAGTTTTAGTGATTGATTAAATATCTCACTGATCTAAGTTTCCACAGATAAGCCATCTCAGCAAAAACAGACATGCAAATGAAAAAAGTCTTCTATTCATCCATATATATTTGTAGATATATACATGTCTTGTAGAAATTGTATTTATTTTTGCCCCATTCTGACAGGGTTTTTTTTCAAGTTCTAAAAAATTCACTTTGGTTTTTTTGCATTTGTTTATTATATTAACTTGGCATCCCCCAACCTTTTTTCACTGAAAATAGACTTTTTGTGATCAAAATTATGTTGACACCACTGAAAGTGTTGTTGCATGATTCATACTGTTTCTTTTCAGACCCATTTGGTTTTTTCTCTCAGCCACTTTTGCAGACACCTTGGAGCGCTAAAGCTCTTTTTTACTACAAGAGAATGTTGCTACAAGAACAAATTAGCTGACTCTTTCCCTGAGAGAGCCCCCTTGCATCTTGATAGACTTATACCTATCCATGGATCTCTTGTAATAGGTGATACCTAGTTAAATCTGAAATTTCTACATCTCAGTTCAGAACTTAAACTGAGAATGATACTTTGAACTGTTGTTTTCTCCTAAGCTGCATTAGCCTATAAGGATTTTTTTTTGTTTTCCTACTATACAGTTTTTCCTACTGCCCTCTGTTTTAAAACTTAATAAGTTTTAACTGCTTATATTATAGCCCCATAATTGAAAGTGTGCAGTGATTCTTAGAAAGGGGTGGTTCATTCCTGTTACAGATAGCCCATGTGCTGGTGTCATAAATGGCCATTTTATAGATGGATAATGTACTATAGTCATAATTCTTTATTGCTGATGGTTATTGCACTAGATCATGACCCTTGGATATTGAGAGACAGTTTTTAATATCACAACCATTTACAGAGGTTAATGGACTAGGTTTTGCAGCTTTTGACCTTTTGATGGTGAGGGTTAGGAGGTTGCATTTGTGCACTAAACTGTCAGAAAATATCTGTTTATTTATCTTAGCTATAATAGACATGGTTACTGCTTATAATCAAGAAGCTGAGAGCAATGTGACTTGCATGAGTTGGAATTATTTGAGCTGCATCTTCTAAGGTACAACTTACTATAAGCTTTTCAATTCTTATTAATTAGAAAGTCAGTGTTTATCAACATTCAAGCTTTACTATGTTTCATCTAAATAAATGAAGTTGAAATTGAATTATGTCAGCTAGAAAATATTTGATAACCATGGCTCTGAATACAGAATTTTTTTGAGGATCACGATTAGGTTTATGATTTGGCTAGCTTACCTGTACATGGCTTGCTTAGGAGATATGAGTACTGATCAGAAACAGTCACAGAAGGCTGGTCACAAGGGTAAGTTTTCTGGTTGAAGTATATGAAGTCTTCTGTTTCAGAAAGCATTTTTCTTATGCTATAAAATGCCTGCAATACAAGGCAGCCATTTTAATGCTTCTCCAACGATGAAACAAGCATCAGATCTGCAGTATCAGGAGTAGCATAGACCACAAAAGTAAAGAATTAAAATTTATCTCTTTTCCTTTTAAAAGTTCAAGTTAAACATGGAGGTGAGAAGAAGGGAAAAACTCAGAAGCAAAAGCAGGAGAACACAATAATTATTCTGAAGTCAATACGTCATAAGAATAATGTTAAATATGGGGAATATTAAAGGACCCTGTCAATATTTAAGATAAACGTACAAAAGTAATTTATGATTTGATTCTTAAATGCTCATCCAAGTTTAAAAATGTTTTAAAAAGGGATGTTTAAAAAGAGATGGGAAAAAAGTGGTGAAGCTATTGCAGAAAGAATTAAAAATACACTGAATTAAAAATAGTAGAAGCATGATGAATTGTCTAAGTTTACACCAAGACCTGATGCTAGGTTTCTAAATCCTAGTCAAATTTTTATAAGTTAATTCTTGGAACTAGAGACTTAGAGGTGTCATACTTTGTTTCTAATCAGCAAAGGTTTTGCAGTTTCTGATTTCTTAGCATTATTTTTACTATTATTTCTTTAAAAAAAATGTTTTGAGTACCAGGTAATTCTGTTAGGCTCATAGGAAATTTGTTCATCCTAGCTTGAGAAAATTTGTAAAGTTGTTCAACCACAAAGGCTTTTTTTATTCCTATTTATCCTTCTTACGGCTTTTATCCTCCCTTCCCCCTCTTCTTTACTCCCTCTTCCTTGCTATCATAGCAGTGTGGGTGGGAGTGCTGAATTTTGTTTGCTGAGCCTGTGATGCTGAATGATTCCAATAAAATCAAACTACACTTTTATAGTGTCACTTTATGCCATGCAGCCCAGGGTGCTAACAGAATAATAAAATTAGCAGCTCAGATAATGATGAGCAAGGCAGGTCAAACAAATAATCTTTTAGACCTGGAATTGAAACTGGAATGATATGAGAGTTGCAAACAGCCAGAGGCAGTGATGACATATGAGGCAGTACTTAACAAAGCCCCAAGCATGGATATTTGGGCAGTGTTTTGGAGATCTGATCATAGATGATACTGAGTGCTTCCTGTAAGCCTAAAGAAAGATAAAGTAAATAGGACACATCCACAGTAGTGGTACTGACAAGTACTCAGCATCTGAAAGAATTGGACAGTAATGCCCAACCTAAATTTTTATTTTTAATCAGTATTGTGTTTTGAGGTACCTAGAGGCAATGGTATTTCTACTCTACCTCATCTGTAGTTGATTATCTCATTTTACCTTCAGCTTGACTCCATTTACAATGAAAAAAAATAGTATCAGTTAACCAAACATTGCTGATGTGATGAACTACTTACATGGATTTCTTTAATAGAGTGTTTTGGGAGGTAAAAGCCAACAGTGCATTTGCAGTTTGAAATCATGTAAATTTCCTCTTTTTCAGTCAGGTAGCTTGCAAGTCCTCTTGCACAAGAGGAAATGTTTCTTATATTATGCAAGGCTAGTTCAAATCTGTCAAGAAGCTGCCCTCTAAAAGTGTAGGGGATTCTTTAAGATTTACACTGGTTAGGTACAAGTGCTTTTCTCTTACATAATGGGTTACGGTCAGATCAATTAACTACAGTATATAGTACTTGAAGTGATGAAGAAAGACATTGGATGGTCTAATGATTAATGTCAAGCCATCCATTTTGATGTTCAAAATCCTAATTGTGCTTAGCTCTGACCTCCACCCTCATTGCTACCAATATAATTACAGGATCTCATCTAAATGAGATGGACGTGAAAAAAAAAAGGGAAATTGCTGTCTCCGGTTTTTCTTCAGAAGATTCTTTTATATCTACACATAGAAAACAGTTAAATTCATCATTCTTTTGGCTGTCTGAAATATGCTTTTAGGAGATAATAATATTTTGTGGCTGAAGTTACACATTTGTAGTTCTTTCTCTTTTTCTCTCCTTCTCTCTTGGTTGCTTACGCTTTTGTTTGTACAATGTTCTCTTATCCTGAGCAATATAACATTTTAGTTCTTGTAATAAATGCCTTCATGTGAGGCAGTTCAGCTAAGAGAATGTTATTAGACTGTGCTCTCAGGCAGTGCACCTTCACACGATCAATACGAATCTGAGCTTCTGTTCATTCCCTCTTTGCTTAAATTCCCTGCAAATGTGCAGGGGAAGCAGCAGAGGGTGTCATCAATCATGGGCTACTCTGACATGCTCTGAAACCTGACCAATGCTGAGATGTTTTAATAAGGCATCCATTAAAACCCTCAAATAAATTGCAATTTGAAAACAGAATGTAATACCAGCCAAGTTTTCCTCATCCATCTTCTGGCATGTCACGTAATGTAATTGCGCTGTTAATTTATCCAAGAACTTTCTCTGTACATGTTTTCATTGGTGTTGCTTAATTTCCCTGCAGACTACTTGAGTGTGTATGGCTGTATAGAGGTGACCATATACACATGTGTTGTGCATATATGTATATGTATCTGTTTCCGCTTTAGGGGAGATAATGGTTCTGTTTAGCATGCCATTAGCCAGAGAAACAACCAAGGATTTGAAATGTTTGACATTTTGTCAATGGCTCCTGAGCTTTCTGATATTTCCTAACCAGTTCTTGCCTGGAGCAGGCCCCCCTTTTCCTGCCTTCCCAGCTTGCCATTGGTTTATGCCCCTCAAGAGTGGGATCACTCAAAGTGCCTGTGGATCCCATCAATAAATATTGACAAAAGGGTTGGGAGACCATTTAAGATCGCAGAGCAATGGCAGTCAAAACAAGACAATGCTGATTTCTGTTCCTGTGCTTAGGAGGCATGCATGAAGTTTTGACAAGGGCAAGGAAAGTGAGAAGAAGTAAATCAATAGGACAGAATGAAAAAGTGCTTGTGTAAAATAATGTTAAAGCAATTACATTTAATTTTCGCTTTTTTAAGCATAAGTTCTGGGAGGGAAGACACAGGCAGAGGCTCATATAGATTTCTTTGTCTCCCATGCATAAATCTAAAAAGAAAGCTATTCCTCATCTATGACTGCATCAGCAGTTTCTTCACTTTTATTTATTCTTCTGGGTTTTTCTTAATCCTTTATCTCTCTTTGCTGTGAAAAAAACACATTCACAGGTGTAAAGCAAAACATGCTGCCATGCACAATCACTTTAAATCTGGTATTCCATTCTAACTTTAATACAAATTCTAATTTAATACAAATTTTGTTTATCTCAATCAGTTTCTATTTTGCAGTCAATAATTGCCATGTTAAAAAAAAACAAAAACCACCAAAAAAACCCTAAAACAAACCCTAATTTTTTTCATTACAGTCAAATTAAATCAAATGCTAATAAAGAGCTTTTTAAACTAAATAAATCAGAGCAATTGCACTTGATTTCTACATTTTGATACTCTATAGTACAATGCACCCCGTTTCTAAAGAACTGGTCCTAAATCTATTTTTTCGCTTCTGCATTTTCAGTTACATTTCAGAGATGAATGGGGATATTCAGTATCCGCAGAGAATCAAAGGCCTGGCTTTCTGAGTCACTGAGCACCCCAGTTTCTGAATGCCACAGAAACTACAGGGATCAGTCCTGATGATTATAACATCTCAAATGTGCTGTGCAAGGTTACTAATATTCCAGCCATTGTAGTGCCAGCATCTTAAATCTTTATGGAAATAATTTTAAATCATTGGGAAAAAAAACCCTTAAGTTTTAATTTTTTAAGCACCTGATTCCATTTTTTACTTAGGTGTTCAGGCATCAGTGTAGTGCATTCAAAAAAGGACATGAAGCAATATTGCTGCAACCCCTCACAAGGGCTTCTTTCCATTCTGACATTCAAACAACTGAAAAAATACATGTTACTGAGGCCCAGAGAATCAAATAATATTGTTTTCAGCCTCAGACTGAAATGTCTCCCATAGACAGCATTCAAAAAAGTGTGAATATACCTGCAGAAAAATATGTGTGCCTATTTTCTCACCATGTTTCCCATAAAATTATTGTAAGTGCAAATTCAAATTAGTCAAACAAAGATTTTTCAGAAGATCGTTTTGTTAATTTTCTTACATATAAGGCAGAGTTTTATTTCTTTTTTTCTGTTTAATCAACCTTAAGATCAACACTGCAAATATACAAAGGATTTAGTCAGGTACTTGATCAATTATTCAGTAATCATCCCTGAAATGCTCATTTTGATATCAAAATGATGACACTGTAATCACTCTGAGTAATCACTACTTCACTTACTCACTCTTTCTATATTTAATATTCCTAAAACTGAAAATATTACAGATGAGAAAAATTAACAGAGATCTATTAGTAGTGATTTGTTTAGATGTGTAGGTATAAAACATCATTTTTTATATATATACATAGGATTAATGAAATATTAATATACTGAGACCACTGAATTCAGTTCTTTTAGCCTACTTTAAGGAGAATAAATGAATATGAGTCTTAAAATGATATAAAAAAACATAAACTAGAAATGTTCTTGTTAAATAAAATTAAACAGATTTTATGTGTCTGTTTTTCACGCACTGGGCATGATTCCACATTCCCTGAGGATACTATACATCACTTTGGTAGTGTAAAGGGAGTATAAATCATATTTACACTTACTTCATGGCTGCTTTATACTGCCAGAGTCATGTAAATCAGTGCAGGTGTAAATGAAGTTTGAAATAAAAGGAAATGCAACAAAATTCTGTAAGCACAGGTAAAGCACAAAAGACACACTCATGTATTTCTGGTACTTGGAACTACAGCCATTATGGAAATCAATTGAGGGACTACATAATTTTTTCCTCAGAAACACAAGAACATTCAAAGAAAAAGGGTTTGACTGTTGAGTCCGCTGTGGCCTGCCCCATTTAACCCTGTGATGTTTTTAAAGGGACTGATTTGTTTTACTTTTTGATTTCCATTCTCTGAGCTCTTTCTTGAACTGATTTATAATTCTTGCATCTATTGCTGCCTTTAGCAATGTGTTCCATAATTCAGCTACCCTTTGTGTAATTAAATTCTACTAGAATTGCTTATAGGCTTGTACTGCTTGTAAGCTTTCTCCTTAATTTCTGTCCATGATCTCTTGTTTCTGAGTTAAAATTGTATTGAGCATATGAGGAATAATGTAGTTTGACTACTAAAATACCAGTGTCTGAATTCAATCTGAATCTCAAATAAGTAGGCAAGAAAAATTTCTCTAAAATTACATTTGAATTGACATTTTGGTCCTTAGAATTTTCTAGTCTTGAGGTGTGACAGCTGAAATCCATGGAGATAAAATATGTGACACTATAAACACTACATCAAAAATAAAATTTTCAACTCTGGTGTGGTAACATTTCCCTTATTTTCTTAACAATTCCTCAGTCCAAATTTAGATATCCCTGAATGTTTAAAATTACCATTTGTGCTATTTATATTATGCATTTTTATATGCTTTCCTAATGCCCTGATGTGTTTCTAAAAGAAACTGACTTCTTCCCTCTCCTCCTCCCCCCTTCACTTTGAAAAAAACCTTAGGAAAATATGCCAGTAAACCAACATGACCACATGCAGTGATATTTTCAAGAAAACCTCAGGAGAAAACCACTTCTATTTCATAGCATAAATCTAAACTCTTGGCCAGCCCTCTGTTTGCAAGTCGCCTGTCCAACTCTCATGCTACTTTTCCACCAACCTCCACTTTTATGAAAGCTATATTTTATCTGTTTGGTTCTTTGCAATCACATGAGAGTTGAAAAAGGAATATTAGCACCACTCACATTTTATAGTGGGAGTCACAGTACTTGGTTGACCCCTTTTTCAGTTCCTATTGAATTTCCCATACAAAGGAAATGAAAATGTTTTATATTTAATACAGCAGCATGTAACAAGAGGTTTAGTTATTATACATAGTGCTGCAATTTTCTGCCTTTTGTTTCAGTTGCCTGAACTGAAATTTCAAAGCACAACGTTTGTTGGGTTTTTTTAATGTTGAGGCTTCAGACAGAAGGAACAAGGAGTACTGTTATATGCATGCAATTTACTCTGAGTGAGTAACATGGAAATCAGAGAACACAAGCACTGTATGCACCTTTTGCTATTTGACCCCAAACCTCAGTTAGAATATATTTGAGACACCTTTTCAGTGAGGTCTTGTTATTGTAGATGTCTTCACAAATAGGTAAAATTATCAGTTTTAAATTATCTTGCTCCCTTCACCTGCCTGCTTTCTTCCACTGGTCCTGAGAGTAATTTTAGCATTGCTGTAATTCTGTCCTCTGAATCATCTTTTCTAATCTGTTAATCTGTAAACCTGAACAGAAAAGTCAACTCTTAGTATCTAAATTGCATCAGCTGTACGTAACAGGACTAAATTCTACTTTGTGTGGCAAGAAAATAAAGCATATATCCCCATAAGGAATTTAGTACTGTTGCCACAAAGTCACTGTTATGACATAATTTAGATAATTTAGATTGCTTAAAACCTCTAAACTGTGAAATTCTAATTCTGGGAATTAAGCCATTAGTTTCAATGGGTCAGAATATTTGAAAAGCCAAATATTTGACATGCCTGGAATAGACAGTAGGATATGTGTGCAGATAGGCTTCTTTCACAGTGGGTGAAAGAACCCATTTTTGGGACAAAAAGATACTAATAATTCTTATCTCAGGGCATTGCTTACAAAATATAAAAGTCCATACAACTGCAATGGGAAGTGGTTAGATTCCTGGCTTGATTATTATACTAGTGATAAGTGAAGATAAAAATTTAGAAAAGGTTGAAGTACAAAACAGTGCCAAATACATGCTCAAGAGCACATGGTAGGCAAAACAGTAAAGTTATAAAAAAGCCTAGCTGAAAGAAACCTCACTTTGGACAGATGCTATGGGCATTTGTAATAGAATCTGATGAAACAGAAGTCACATACCTTCAAGGATAAACATGGGATTACAATAACAGAGACAAAACCAAGTTCATGGCATGAAAATGTAAAACATCACAAAATAAAACTAAGAGAAAAAATACGTTGGGGGTTATTTTTGATTTGTTGATTTTTTTTTCCTGCTTTTTTTGTTTGGTTGGTTGGTTGGTTTGTTTTTTTCTTAAAGGAAAGAGCAGTAGCATGACTAACAGTTTACATGCAGAGTTTGTAGTTCAACAGTATGTGGAATCCTAGAATTAGGATTTTTTTGCAATATTTAATGTCTTTCTTTAGTGTCTTACTTATAAGCAACCCAAATGTTCAAGGTTTTCTGGATACAAGAAAATCTAGATTATCCTTGCATTCTTTATTAGCTCCCTTTTGGGTTCCTTCACCAATCAGTGGCCTGTTCTTCAATCCCTCCATGCTTCCTATTAGCATGGCTGTATCCTTAATCTAACATGACTAGTTTAAGGGAGGAAGCCCTGCAGACATGACTATTTCATTGACTATGGGACCACATACCACAGCACTGGTGCTGCCTGGGTGTGGTTCAAACATTTTTTTCATCCCAATGAATTGAATGCTTATCTACACAATTATACTTATCTAATCTTTATGTATACACTTATTCTTTTTTTAATGAGCTGCAAATAATATGCGCTCATGATCACTCTCCTTGCCTTACACACTCCAAGAGTATCTTTGCCTGAAGGGGCAAAGTGTTTCCAAGTGGTGTGCTGAGTACCCTAGAACTAATTGAAATTTGATGGGATCTGTATTGTCCTTTGACTTACAAAATGCCGATAAGACAGACAAAGTTGAAAAGGAGAGAAATCCAGTTCATGTGAACACACAAGCAAGACTGAGATTATGATAGGATCAAACATTGGTGACACTTAGGAATGTTATTTATAATGGAGACCATAAGGAAAGTTTGAAAACAGATTTGGATTCCAAATATCAGTGTTTGGGGGGGATTGGATTCCGTGGGGTTTTTTCCAGACCCATTTGAAGGAAATATTAAAGTTTTTTTATTTAAAATAATTTTTGGAGGCTGTCTCTAGTAGTAAGGCACTGTCAGTAGGAGGAAACAAAGCTTTTTGGTGGTCAACACTATTCCTAATAATTTCATAAATTTGCAGCATATTGAAACATGATTTTTTTCAGAATTACCTTTTAATGTTAGAAAGTCTTACTAGCTTTTTTTTGAGTCTTTGGTGGGCAAAAGCCATAGACAGTGTAGATATTGAAGGGCTTAACTCTCCAACAAGAATAGCAGACTTCACCTTTCTGCCTCTAATATCATGGGCAAGCTGTTGAAGACATTGAGGCTCATGAACTGATCTGAGGAAACTGCTCCCCACATGCACTGTACAAGTTATTTAAGGGCAAGAAGTGAGGCACAGATAATTTGAGCTTCAAAAAATTAGGAAGGGAGGAAAAACTGCAATATTAGGAAGAAAGAAGAAAGTAAACATTTCTTGGGAATAATTTTATACTAATTCCTTGAATATAATAAAATAGTGGAATATTACCCTCAGCTCATTCGCTTGTTAGGGGTGGCTAAGCAGTCTATGCAGAACCATCATCTATTCATTTTCACTGTTATAAAAATATGTCCATCACAGCTGAATTGTTTTTATTTGCTATTCACAGGTAGTTCTGCAGCAGGGACTTTACAATGTCAGGGTGTGATCTGTGGCATACAAGTTGGACCAAATGGGTGATAAACTATAAATGTGAACCCATGTAAGTAAAGTAATATATTTTTCTATACAGTGCACCTTCTCTTACAACACTGGCTATTATTATAAGACAAAGCTGATACAGATAGTAGGAAAGACATCATGTTCTGCTCTTAAGGAGATTTTGCTTGCCTTCCTTAACATTTACTTCAGACAGTTCAGAGTGTGAATACATGGACAATACACAGGAATTTAACCCTCCCACCAGAGCAGGAGTAAAGCTGATTTTCAGGCCTATGTT
The DNA here is from genome assembly GCA_013396775.1 of Cephalopterus ornatus. Lineage (NCBI taxonomy): Eukaryota > Metazoa > Chordata > Aves > Passeriformes > Cotingidae > Cephalopterus > Cephalopterus ornatus. The sequence continues at coordinate 85,044 of VZRE01005216.1, read as the reverse complement.
TGTTCTGTGAGTGTGTAGGAAATATGAATTCTGATGTTACATGGTGATTTCTGTCACCTACCATTTCCTTACACCTCTCAGTGAAAAGTCCATCTGCTGTATCTGCTCAAGATCCTGAAGAAGCAGAGTGAAGCTGTCTGACTAGGGAATATCTGCACTCTCAACTGCCTTTTTGGTCAACAACATTCAGTATTGTTGCTGATGTATGGGAAAGTGAAAATTGCTCATTCTCAATGACTTTAATCAGAAGACACATCTTGATCTTCAGCTGCAATGTCTTGTCTAAAACAGTATTGCTCATATGACACACAGTAATTTCTGGATCAAATCTAACATGTCTTTTGAAATCCTTTAGGAAGGTATTCAGCCTTGACATGATAGCTGCATGACATCGTGTGCATCACTGAGAATGCACCTCAATAAAGTATTCACTGTTATTACGGGAGATTTATCTTACCTTCAATAGCTCTGTATGTGTTGACACGATCCTGCATAATCTTAGTTCTTTATGAAATTGTCAATTATACAATGTATCAGTGACTTTAAATTGTTAAATTCATTAAAGAGCAGAGAAACATTTGTCTTCCAGTTCACATAAGGAAATGCAAAGAAAGGAGGTATCAATCTGCTAAATACTGGTATAATCTCGGAATTCTGATACTTCTAAATAGAATGTAGACATCACATTCAAAATAAGTCAATTTCTCTGATGGTATCAGTTCTACAGAGGAAATAGGTGCAAATATTTTGCCAAACACAACAAAGACAACTTGGAGACATGTTAAGGAAAATAGAGATCACTTGTCCTAAGGGTTGCTGGATTTGCTTTAGACCTTCTGTCTAGGAAATAAAATTACACTTAATAGAAACAATAAAACTTGTGAAAGATACAAGTTTTAATCAAAGGACTTGTTTTCATTAAAGTATTTGAGAAAAAGCCTGTGCCAAAGATTAGAACTTGGTTTCTAATAGAAAATACTGCAGTTGATCAAAACTTTAAAATAGTTTTAAGCAGCAAGAAGGAAGGCTTTAGGGTTATAGTAAAAGTCTGGTAAATATTCGGCACTGAAGTGAAAGTGTAGCTTTCTGTTGACCTGAGTTTGGTGTAGGTGTATAAGTGTTTTTGTGGTTCAGTAAGATTTCTCTCAATTTTGTTAAACTGCCCATGATCAATCTTAAAAAAAACCCAAAAAAACCAAAAACAAAAACACAGAAAAAACCACTACTTTTTTGCAGTGTATAGAACTCAGAAAGTAAAATCAGAAATGTATTTGAATACTTGTGCAATTTTAAAAGAAGTTATTAATTCCCTTCCAGTGGGTTGCTCAGCCCTACAGAGAAAATGACAGTCATGAAAAAACATTTAAATGAAAATTTAATTCCTCTCTGAGAAGAATTAGATGTTCATGTCTCTGATTTATTAAACCTTTTACATTTAGAAAGGCACATTATAATTCTGGTTTCTTTTCTCTCCTTTGTCAGTCTGTTTTAGAATGTACAACTCAGAAGATAGGTTGCAATATTTTCGTGGGGATAATTTTCATTAGCATGAATACTTTCAGAATATCTGCATCCAATGACACATAAGCAAACATAAGAATAAATGAAAAGTTATAGTGATTAAATTAAAACTTAGAAGCAAACTCTTGATTTATGAAGTATGGTTTCTTAGTTCAATAAAGCCCGAGTTAAACAGCTCACCTTTTTATTTTTTTTAATATAATTTTATGTCCCAAAGGCTTATATTTATTCAACTCTAAGTTTTTTGGTGTTTTCTAGGGTAATATGACCTACTATCCATTAGGGTCTGAATTAACCATTGTGAAAAATCTAGCCTTATGTTCTGTGAAAAACAATGGAGGAATTTTCTCATCCAGACCATAACCAATGATCGAGGTAAATTATAACTTTTAAACAGAAATATAACCCTGCTCTTAGGCTTTTGTCTTGGAGATAACATGACATCCTTAAAGAGAGTTTCAATGTTTTACGGTATATGTGATTAAAAAATAGGGCATTAGAAAAGCAAGTTTCCATTTTTTTTATTTTAACAGAAAACTACAGTCATCAAATGTCCTAAACCAGACAGGTTTCTGTCTCATAACCATTGGACTAGAAAATACTTAGCTTAATGAGATGTCAACACGATACAAAAGGACTTTCTAAATTCAAATGTAAATATTTATTGAATACTTTAAATTGTTTCTTTATCAGTTGTACCTTGTATCACCTTAACTATTTATATCTAAGAAATAACTTTCAGAGTTCCTAAGGACTACATTAGGCTTGATTAGGAAGAAAAATTTACATGTTTACATTTGCATAGTTCATATATGAGGGGGAACATATCAAAATGTCATGAGAAAGGTCTTTACAGCTGTCTCAGTTAGTTAAAGCAGCCGGGAGCAGTTCATCACTGTGTGGGTGTAACCCAAACTGTGTATTCTACACCCTCTATAACTGTTAACGACAGGCCATTTCCAGCAGCTGCCCAGAGCACACCTGACCCCTCAGGCTATGAGCTCATAGAATCTCGGCTGGACTGCGACCACCATCCTCAACTGAACTACAACCACTAACCTTGACCGGACTGCGACGCCCACTCTCACCAACAGGTTTTTCCTCTTTTTTACTTTGGACTCAGGGGGACCACGTGGGGCTCAGCTGGGGGCTATTGAACACCATTCTCTTTGTGCCCCAAGGCACTGAGTGTTGTGGGTTAAAACGAACTCTCTGCATAATTGTATTTATTGTATTATTTTCATTAAATTGTAATTCTGACATAATTTCTTTGAGTTGGGTTCATCTCTCCTTTAAACCGACACAAGAGCTCTTAGTGCTAACCTAGAAATTCCATAATGAACTTACTTTACACAAAAGTGAGTTCCTATTTGTAATAAATACAGATAGTAAATAATTCTTTGACTCTCTCAAATTATGATTAACTTGCCTTAATTTACTTCAGCCACTCTACATTTGTTCCCTTTTCATTTAGACACAAGTGAAACAATCAAACTTTTAGTCCTTTCAAACTTTCTTAGTTGTAGCAGGTCTGTGCTTTCTAATCAGTGAGAGCTCTAAAAACATAATTATTAATTGCTGATTTCTTTCTGTCATCGTAGCTTTATCACATCAGCATAACATTTGTCTGGTAAGACCACACTGGAGAGAGGTAATCAAAACTTGAACATATAAAGTGCTTCTTCCAGTTTACTACTCTAGCTGACCCCTTTCCCCAAAAGTGAAGACCTTTGAGAAACCATAATAAAGTATATTGTCAAATACAAGTGATATTTCAAGAAAAAAACCAGAACGTTAAAAACTGTGAGACAGGTGCCTGCATACTATAAGCAGATGCTATGTAAATATGGATGAAAAAGACAATTCTTGCCCCAGAAATTATACTGCTTGTAAAGCAACAGCAGACTCTGTGCATGCAGCCCAGCAGAAGAGTTTGTGGAAGCAATGTAAAATACTGCCAGTTCTCATAAGCTGTGCTGCAAACAGCAGTCTAATGCACATGAAGTTTGCTCTTAAATCCAGATATTGTTGTAGGACTAATCTTCAGATTTGTGCCCACAACACATAAAGCTTATTTATATTTGTTTCAAGGTAAATAGATTTTTCAATAGCAAAGCTATTTTTAAAAGTTGTTGAAGTTTGTTCATAAGCAATCACACCCAAATTAATGCCTACCATGCTTTAAAAAGAAGGTAGAAATTTCAAGAGGCATAGGGAGCAAGTTAGTAAATAATATATTAATAAATAAGACTGTTAAATATAGTTTATGCAGAACAATGCCAAGGAAACTTGTGACTTTTATAACCTTTTGGGGAATTCTTTTCTCCTTTTAAAAATTTCCATAGAAACTGGTAAATGTAAATGGGCAGTCTGACTAAATAAATGTAGGTGTGAGCTAGAATAAGAAGTGATGTAATTTTGTTCAATTTTTACATTAAAAACTACAAGAGAAACTCCAATTACATTGGAAGATATTGTTAAAAGTCCTGAAACTTACTGGACTAATATATCTAGACATTTTCTTCCAGGCTTTTGAATTGATTCAGTTCGGGGAAATGCAGTACAGTTAGCATTCAACTTTAATTGCAATGAGGTGACAACATACTGGGTAATGAGTTGTTTATGAGTTGTAGATGTGTTTACAATGAGTTGACAATGTGTTGGATAAAGTGTTCTTCTAAAGTTGTAGATCTATTTACAGTGAGCAGTGGGGGAATGTGCATTAGTTGTCGATTTATTTGTTTACATTGTTTTCGATTTGCAATTGCTATAAAACAAATCGCAGACTGATGAAGGATGATTGTGTGCTTTAATGATTTACTGTAGTAGCTTGTCTGAAAAAGTACTTAACTCTGATTCATCTGTCAGTTCTCACTGCAAAAGCTTCCAGTCACAATAGTTTTATTAGCACAGCATGGGCCATTTGTAAGAACATTATGCATCTAAAAAATCTGAGTGCTTTCGTGTTCAGTCTGTTGTATTTTGGCTGGCTAAGCTGAACTGAATTCCTTCTGCTCTGTACATGTTTATGTCTTTTAATATGTACCTCGATGTGCACTTGAAGCTATACATATACCATCCCTGGTAATACTATCCCTGTTATGTCCTAAAAAAGATCACATGCTTGAAGTTAAATTACTGTCTACTCTTTCTTACTGCTGCTACCTTCTCAAAAACAGCTTAAAAATAATCTACCATCAGGTTATGCTGGGTTACATAACATGAAGAAAAACAAATACATACATTAGAGGATACTGGCTTTTAGGTTACAGAAAATCCTTCAGCAGTTTGCAGCAATCTTGCAAGATAAACATTGTAATATGCTTTTCTACTTCAGTTGCTGTATCCTTAATAATTTTTTTCAAAACAGACGCAAAAAGGAATTTTTTATTATTTTGTTCACACATTATTTTTTCCCAATTACTATTCCTGTGACCCAGAACAAGCATGTTTCATAGGTTTCCTCTTTGTTATTTCCCAGTACTATACGGCATGTTTCCCCCTTTCATCTTTCCTCATTGTGCATCTTTTAAGTATGGGTTCTTGACTAAGTTTTTTGCAACACATATCTTATTATGGTTTTCTCCAGTATTTAAACACAGTTTGTCCTTAAATATCGGCAAAAAAAGCTCCCAAAAGAGCTGATAAAGGAGTCTAAGAGGTGTCTGTGGTCTGGATTACATCTGATAAATCTCTGAAATCTTAAACACATCAGAGAGATCTGGAAATCAAGAAGGCCAAATATATATAACATAGCATTTAGAAATGGTATAATGCTGGCTATAATGTGAATACATTACCACTGTCCTGTCTTTTTATCTCCCTTCCTCAGTATGTCCTTATCATTAGTTTGTAATTTGCAATTCAATTGTTTGGAATTTATGTACTGTAATTCTCAATACTTTTCCCCACAGTGATCATGCATAAAGGATGAAAGCTGTATCTGCAGGGAGAGGTGCCAATTCCCCGGTAGTCCGCTCCTTCAGGAGCAAGGTTTGGCCATAGTGAGGGAAGGAGGAAGAGAAGATGGATAGGAACACCAGCTAGACTCTTCCACAGTTCTGTGGAAGAGAATCTGGCCACTAAACCAGAAGTTGCCAACTAGCTAATTCATCTACATTTTTATGCTGCCTGGGCTTTCTTGTCACATCACAGAATCACAGAATATGCTGAGTTGGAAGGGAACCACAAGGATCATCGAGTCTAACTCCTGGACCTGCACAGGACCATGCCTTAAAGTCACACCATGTGCCTGAGAGTATTGTCCAAAGGCTTCTTGAACTCTGTCAGGCTTGGTGCTATGACCACTTCCCTGGGAAGCCTGTTTTGGTGCCCAACCACCCTCTGGGTGAAGTAATATCCAACCTAAACTGTCCTTGACACAACTTCAGGCCATTCCCTCAGTTCTGTCACTGATCACCACAGAGAAGAGATAAGTGTCTGCCCCTCTTCTTCCCCTCACAAGGAAGTTGTAACTGCAGTGAGGTCTCCCCTCAGTCTCCTCCAGGCTGAACAGACCAAGTGACCTCAGCCATTCCTCATACAGCTTCCCCTCAAGGCTCTTCATCATCGTTGCACTCTGGATGCTTTCCAATACCTTAATATCTTTCTTATATTGCAGTGCCCAAAACTGCACACAATATTCAAGGTGAGGCAGTCCCAGAGGAGAGCAGAGCAGAACAATCCCCTCCCTTGACTGGCTGGCGATGCTTTGCCTGATGCCCCCAGGACACAGTTGGCCCTCCTGGCTGCCAGGGCACTGCTGACTCAGATTCAACTTGCCAGCGACCAGGATCCCCAGCTCCCTTTCCGTGGCACTGCTTTCCAGCATCTCATTCCATGGTCTGTACGAACATCCCAGGTTGCCCCATCCCAGGTGCAGAATCTGGCACTTCCATTTGTTGAACTTCATGTGGTTGGTGATTGCCCAGTCCTATAGTTTTCTGAGGTCTCTCTGCATGGCCTCCCTGCCTCTGCGGCAGACAACAGCTCCTCCCAGTTTTATATTGTCTGCAAACTTGTTCAGTATTCGTTCAAGTCCTGCGTCCAAGTAATTTATGAAGATGTTAAAGAGCACAGGGCCCAAGATGGAGCCCTGTGGAACCCCACTAGTGACAGGTCACAAGTCTAATTCACCCCATTCACTATGACTCTCTGTGCTCACCCATCACATGATGTGTTTATCCAGCTGTGGGCTGGACGTTTTGTCCAGAGGGATCCTGTGAGAGACAGTAACAAAAACTTTACTGAAATCCAAGAAAATTACATCAGCTGGCTTTCCTTGATCAACAAGGTGGGTTACCGTGTTATAAAAGGAAATCAGGTTTGATAAGCAGGACTTTCCTCTCCTGAAGCTGTGCTGGCTGCAGCTAATGACTGTGTTGTCCTTCAAGTGTTTTTCAATACTTCCCAAAATAATCTTCTCCATAACTTTACCAGTCACTGAAGTGAGACTGACAGGCCTGTAGTTTCCAAGGTCCTGCTTCTTGCCCTTCTTGAAAATGAGGACAATATCAGTTGTGACATTAATGCATTGAGGCTGGGAGGCTGACAAGCAGGGGCAGCGTGTCTCCACAAGAACTTTCTATGCATACCTCTATATGGCTATGGATCTCAGTTGGCTTTCTGATACAAATCCTTTGCCTTTTTGAGAAGGAGAAAAGGAATGGGAGATCAGCAGGGAAAAAAAAAAAAGAAAAGTAACTTCTCCCCAAGTGGAAACTTTCTTAGGCATTTTGGCAACTAGAGCTTGCCTTTTTCTGTGAATGACCTCAGCATTAGGAACATTGTCTATGTTGATGCAATGTTAAACCTGAATTTTTTTTATCCCATTAACAAATAATGCCTCTATAGAACCCTGAGGAGTAAAAAAAAAAATCATGATATTGTCTATCATTGACAAATATCATGAACATTTGACTTCAGTAAAATACACCTAGGGAGACTTCTCAGTATGTCCATTTGTCCGGAATAAAAAATAATCTTGAATTTAATGTACTTTTCTATTGACTTTTCAGGGCAGATCAGCATTGTAAGATGTGTATATGTGCATTATCTTTCACAATCATTTAAAACTAGAATATATTATTTTTATACCTCTCGATCACATTATACCACATTTATACTAAAATGGGACACTTTTTCATAGCATATTTTTTTTAAATTCCAGTTATATACAAATAATACTAATTAAAAAACGCAGCCATGTCCTTTTATACATAATACTTTCTCTGCCATGGTAAAAGTTCTTGTTTTCTTCAGTTACTCAATAATTTGCTAGTGATATTAATTCTAATCACAGGAAATAGAAAATATTATTGCAAAGTCAGCTGCAAAGGCTGAGAAACCTAGTTCGGGATTATTTTCTCTCATTGGGAAGTATTTCAACATATAAGGCTAGGTTGATGGGGCTCTGAGCAACCTGGTCTAGTGGAAGGTGTCCGGGCCCATGGCAGAGGGGTTGGAACTAGATGATCTTCGAGGTCCCTTCCAAACCAAGCCATTCTAAGATGCTCTTTGAGCTATTACTTTTCACATTAGGAAATAAACAAATAAATAAGGAAATAAAGCAGATTTTTATGACAGACAATTAGAGACTAATTTTCTAAAGCATGAACGGAAGGTGGTTGTAGAAATCCCAGTAACTAGTAATCGAAGCTGTGGATATGCATCTATTCACATTTCTTTTGAAAATATACCCCAGGATGAATAATTTCCATATGTACAGTAAGTTCACAGCTGATACTTTATTGTCCACTAAACCATCTTTTTCCTCATTTGGGAAATCGGCTATGCACATGTTTTTACATCAAGAAGCAAGGTAGTGCTCTTATTTACTAATATGAGATGGCATAAAACTTTGAAAAGAATTTTAATGATATTTGCAAATTACATGAGTCTAAAACTCACCTAGCAGCAAAGAATGCAGAGAAAGTAATAGAGAAACTGCTGTTCATGTAATTTTCATAGCTTCTTACATATTCATGTTCCAAAAGGATTTCTTGCACAGAAGCTTATGCTCATCTAACCAGACATTTTGTAACTAAAAATGCATGAAATTTAAACCAGCTTTTCATATGGACATTTTTTTATGGCTGAGTGTTTTAGCAATCCAGCAATGGTAGTCACCTATAAGTGTATCATATGATGGATTAGATTGTAATGAGGTCTGGATGCATATGGAGGTGGTGTTTGCCCTTCAGTGCAAATCCATTTTAATGTCAAAAAGACTCCATTGGAATTAATAGTGCATTGTCCAGGCAATAAATAAGACATCACAGTAGTTTTTTCCTTTGGAAAAGAATCCAAATCTTGCTCCTAATTATAATAATTATGAAAAAGGATAAAGCCACTGCTAACAAGGAAATACTAAGAAAATCAAAATATCATTGGATAGATTTGGATTCCTGTTTTGAACCTGGTTTTAAAATGGCCATTTTAAAGAATTTGTTAAAGAAGATTTGCTCTCTTCATGATTTGTCAAAGCACATTGTAAAACCAGCAACAAACTTACACCTTACACAGACATGCATGAATTTGGGGCATGTCAACCTGGGCAACTTGGGAAAGTTAAACCAAAATAGCTGAAAGGTGTGAATATAAAGCTTGTTATGTAAAGTGCTTTACAATTGTGTGAATATGCTCTCTGAAATCTAAAATGCTTTTGAAGCTTTTCAGAAGTAAGACCACCTTGTTTCTCTGCAGGATTCAAAGGCACTTTAAACTGAGGCCTACATCCACATGCTTAGGCAACTCAGTTAAGCTTTTCTGAGCGTCTTCTGGTAAGTGTATCCCTACTTTAAATGCTGCATTAGAAAGTATTATTTTGTAGAAAAAAAAGCCCCAAATTGGTTTCATTTCTTGATGACCTAAATATACTTTTATATTATTCATATGTTTAAAAAAAGGATTCATATGTTTAAAGTTAACTACTGTGCTAAATTTCAATGTGCCTAAGAAAATTTTAGTGGAACTCTCAGGATAAAAAGGAATAGAGTGATGTCCCCTTGTGATGTCTCCACTAAAAAACAATGCAGTAAGTCTCATAAATGACTCACTAGTACTGGTACCAAATATTCTGTCAATAAAAGTGTTTGCTCTTTCCCAAATTTCCAAAAATGGTTAAGAAGAAAGACATTTTAAAACATAAAAAGCTTTCTATTTTTTTTTCAGCATGCTGGTTTAATGTCAAAGATGGTAAAAATGTTCCTTCAAAAGCAAAAAGAGAATAATTTAATTTTACAAGTTATTTATATTTAAGTCCTTATGGCTACAGGTCTCAGAACAATGAACTGTAAAAAAAAAATTCCTCAGAAGATACTTGGATTAGGGAAAGGCTGTAAGTGCACATCCAGATCCTTGTAAATTGAAAAATTATATTTTTACTAAATTCAATTACAACAATCTTATATTGCCTTTTCAGTATTATGTCAAAAATTTTGAAATGTAAACAAGTTACACATATTTCTGGTACATTCAGTTTCTGTCAGCATATTAATTGTCCACTTTTTAAATCTGAATCAAGCTTGTCCCAAAATCTTGCACATGTAACATTCGAAAAATAACAAAATTTCATTTTTTCAAAGAAATTCTTCTGGGATATAGAGAAAGTTGTCCATTACTGTAGTCGTCGTTGAACCTCAGCCAGCCAACAAGTACCAACCACACAGAATCGGAAGGGCAAAAGCTAGAAAAACTCGTGGGCTGAGATAAAGACAGTTTAATAGGGAAAGCAAAAGCCGCACATGCAAACAAAGCAAAACAAGGACTTAATTCACTGCTTCCCATGGGCAGGCAGGTGTTCAGCCATCCCCAGGAGAGCAGAGCTCCATCGTGGGTAATTGTTACTTGGGAAGACAAATGCCATCACTACAAATGTCCCCCCTTCCTACTTCTTCTCCCCCACTTCTATACTGAGCATGATGCCATGTGGTCTGGAATACAGCTTTGGTCAGCTGGGGTCACCTGTCCTGCTTGCTTCTCCTCCCAGTCTCCCATGCACCCCCAAATTCCTCGCAACTGTGGCAATATGAAAAGCAGAAAAGGCCTTGGATCTGTGTAATCCCTGCTTAGCAATAACAAAAACATCTCTACATTATAAACCTTTTATTCAGCACAAATCCAAAACACGGCCCCATACTAGCCATTGTGAAGAAAATTGAGTCTACCCCAGCCAAAATCAACACAACTATAAAGTCACAGATGGACAGGAATGGTAATATAATGGTAAAAATGCAATTTATGTTTTCAGGTTGCTGATTGACAACGAATACTTTAAATTCTTTTTTAATAACTTTTCAACCTTAAAGGAAAAACCCCTGCAATACTTCATTAGTTATTGAAAATCTTTTTCTTTTTCCAACACAAACCTTTTCAAAATAGAAATTATATTCAAACGGCCTGTCAAGTAATACTGTGAGTGCCAACAAGATATTTTCCTCTCTTTTCTAATTGGGTAACACAGCTAATTACTGTTGTCTGTGGAATCATGTTTGACTGGCAGCCTGAATGTAAACAGAAACCATAATTTCAGATGATATTGTATAAACATTTGGAGTAGGGATGTGCCAGCAGTGAAACTTCAGGCAAGGGAAATGTATATCCTAGATAAAAAAAGTTACCTGTGTATTATAGCTATCTAATCTCTGATAACAATTCTCTAAAAATATATGGATTACTACCAAATGCCCACAATAGTTTCAAAAAAATTGTTTGGCAAACTGTTTATCAGAAAAAAACCAGAAATGTATTGGAAATTATACAGGAAACATGAAAACTAAATATCAAGTAAAGTAGTCGTTGGATACATTTTAAAGCCCTTCTAGATTAGGTCTATAAAAAATTAGGGAAACAGAGGTGTAATCTATAGTACAAAGGCATAAGAATGAGATATTAAAACTAAGATTGAAAATATCTCCTAAAATACTGTATAGAATTTAAGAAGTACTAAGATTATTGATAGAAAGAACCTGTGTCATGAATATTATTAATATGTCAGATTTCATAATATTACTCCAGAACTCTCTCTCCTACTTTCCTTCATCATCCTTTTCGATATTAAGAAAGAAAACAGAATGGAGTGTGCTATGTAAACAGTTCAACACTGTTTATATAGCTCACAGGTCAAATGATACTTGGACAAGATATTTGAGACTGGAGAGGAAGGAAGAGATTGAGACCTGATTTTTTTCCCCAGAAATTTTATCCAGGACATGAAAAGCATACGGTACAAAAACCAATAAAAGGGGTGAATGCCTGAAACATTTATTTAGTAAACTTCCTTCACCTTTGCTTTATCTAGTATTTTACCAAGTTAACTTAGCCTCTGCTCTTCAGATTCCCAGACCTTTATTTGAATGTTCATATTTCATTTAATGAAGACTTTGCAGAGTGTTGAGAATTGCCGTTAGCTCACTGGAAGCCCTGCTGGACAATTCTAACTGCTTCAACATGTAACCAAGAACCTGTTAAAATGCTGAGAAGAAATTTGGAAGCCCTCCCAATTCTAAAATTTGTTCTTTCTACCAAAATCACCCAGTGAAAGAATTTTGTATAGTTTCCTGTAAGGATTTTGTGTTCTTGAAACCAACCTCTCTAAATTTCATATTGGAAGAAAAGAAGGGAAAAACACATATACCACTTAAATAATTAAAAAAAAAAAAAGGATCTTTCTATATATAAAATATTTCAACATTCTCAAAATTAAATATAATAACAATCACAAAGGAAGTCCAGCTTCTGTTGAAATTCTATTTTTCTAGAGAAAAACATCATTGTGAAATGGTCTGTTGAAGCCATGAAGACATGGAAGTTGAAGTTTTGAGTTGTAATTGCCAATTAGAAGGGTTAAGCAGTGATATTTTAGTTAAAATTTGTTCATTGAAGCTAATTCTAAAGGTTCTGCCTGATTGTTATGAGGCATTATTTTTCCAGAGCCAAGAGATTCTGTGCCTTGTACTCTGATATGCACTGGGACAATAATGATCTAGAATATCATCCATTGTCTTTTGAAAGCCATCATTTGGGAGCAATGGCATCTGGCACTAAATGATGCAAAACATGACTGTGTGACAATTCAGGCACTGAATGGTGGTGTGCTACTTCAGATGGCAATTGTCCTACTGAGTGTTTTTGATTTGTGAAATTTTTGAGAAGCTAAGATACTGCAGAATATTGAGTGATCTATCCCTTGTGCCTTCTCTCCTTTGAGCCTGGCTGAATAGTTCTATCTGACTGAAGTCCTTGATTTATTCACAAAGTAGGGAGCTCTCACATTGAATTATTCTCTCAGGCCTGTAATGCTAGCTTGCAATGTGGCAGAATTTGTACTACAAAACCCCCACAACTGTAGTTGTCTTATGTGTAAATGATCAGTTTTTGTAATAAATATTTTTGCATATGTAAAATGGTAAGAGCATATATAATTTTGATAGCTGTACATTAAAATGAAACATTTTTTTGACATATTAAATGTTACATACCGCTTCCTTTTGAAAACACAAACCTTGGCTTTACTGTGAATTGATACAATCTCATTATGTCTTCCTTTTTTAAAGTTTTTGTCATTTACTATTGTTCCTGTCTAATTATTTTGCTCTGGATAGGTTCACCTCCAGATTTTGAAAATTTAAGACACCATATGGCTTTAAGTATTTTTAGCTCAATGCATATTTTTAATTACTGGTCTAGATAAAATTACTGGGAATTGAAATAAAATGTGGATGTATGGAAAAAAACAAACTGATTTATTAAAGGCCAAAAATTACATTATATAATGACTCAGCTGAGCAACAGAAGTTAATGTGATATATCTGCTAAGAAGTGAATCTGCTTTCATGACAGGAGACTGATAGCTCAGCAGGAGGAGGAAGCACATGGGAACAGCTCACTCACAATGGGCAGCAGCAGCTGGTACACTGCAGCTAAGGAGATTGCAGAGGGGTTTCCTACCATGATGTGCAGAACACAACCATGACGACCTAATCTGCAAAATACCTCCTAAGCATAGACTCACAGGGAGATCTCAGACCTAAAAGGCACTACCCTTATTTGTGAGGGCTTTTCTCTGTAAAAATCTTAAGTATATCACAGGGTTCACAGTCCTGCCCTGCCCCGAAAAAGGGCCAAATCCCTCTATCATTCTCAAATAAGAAGTCTGCCCAATTGCCAGCAGCATGTTTGGATACTACTATATGCTAAGTATGCTTTTAAAAAATGCAGTTTCAAAAAGGAAATTAAATTCCAGCTTTTCACACTGTTATAGTCACTGACTTTTAGGACAACAGCTACAGGCTATCTTCTTCCGTCTTTGCAAAAAAGCTTCTTACTGCTTTTATCAAGCATTGGAAAGAATTAAAAAAATGCAAGATAAATAATGTATTGATATTTAAAAAAAAAACCTTTGCCATGTCACTAATAAAATTGTGCTTGATGTGTAATTTGATAGATAAGGTCTATATTAGGATATATCTTGCTCTCTGATCCAAGTATAGTTGATGTTTATATCAGCAACAGATACATCCTCAATATGGATGTCCTACTTCCTTCCACAAACCCTCTATTATTCATACAGAATCTTAGATCTTCTTTTTACAGACAAATATTAATACAGATTCTACCAGAGCTAACTTTGTTCGTGATATAACAAAGACCATTTGGAGGGGCTAAGTGATATCATATTACTCAGTGTAGTAAACATAAACTGCAAAGTGAGCTCAATACAACAAATGCAATGAATAAAAGGCAGAAAATTTAGTGAACCTCTAAGTGTATGAATGCAAAGTTAGACCTTGCTATCTGGCAAGAAGACTCAGGGCTGATGAACACATAGAAGTTTTACAACTATAGGTGTAGGTCATTTAGTTGTATGCTTGCAAGTTTTTTATCTGATAAAAATTAATCTTCAACAATCCTACTCTAAGTAGAAGTGGAGAAAATAAGTATCATATTGCTGAAACCTGTGATATTTAAAATCTTCTACAGAACAGAAAGAAAAGGTTTAGTCTCAAATACTCATACATTTGCTCCTACTTCTTACTTTATCAAAGAAATTGGGTTTTCTTTGTGGATGATTTAAGCCATGATAAAACCAAAGAACACATCTGGAAACCATTCTTGATTGATCATCTAGAAAGCCTTCTAGATCAGACATCCCCTGAACAAGTCACTGTATACAAGATACCAGCACTACGATATCTGCCTCCCTCCATTACAAAAAAAAAAAAAATTATTCAAAGATTTTATGCTTTGGAAATACCAAGACTATAATTAGAAGCCATCAAATCATCCAATGCGAACATTTATTTTATATTCATATTCTCCCTTTGCAAATTGATAAGTTTTGCTGGTTAAAAAACCCAAAAACCAAGCTAATATTTCAATCTTTTTTTTTCTGCACCTTATAGTAAATCAAACATGAGTTCTGAGCAGTGAACAACCCTTAGAAAAACACTTAAATGAAGGTCATATAATATTCAAGGAAATAATTCAAGATGTTCAAGAAAATACTTTACTCTCAACCATAAGGTAAGATTTGAGTTGCTGACTGGCTAGCCTAACCATTTGAGCTGCTTCTTTGGTAAGCATGTTTGTAAATAGTAATCAGAAATACAATTTATTTCATTCTATTTGATCATAACTCACTTTTTCATTTCATCATTCTATTAGAAAAATTGCTTATTGGAATAGTCACAGAAGCTAAAGGAAGGCAAAGCACATGTCTATGGTCTGTTATTATCTAAAAAAAACTTGCTTTGGAGCACTGCTTCATCTTGCAGGCAGAAGCATAATGTCCAATGATTGAAGGTAGAAGTCAGTAAAGTGCAAACTGGAAGTAAAAGGCAATTTTTGATGGTGAGGACAATTCACTATTGCAACATTTTTCCAAGGAATACAGCAATCTTTTTCATCGCTTGGAATCTTTAAATCAAAATGGGTGTGTTTCCTAAAGAAAATCTGCTATGCCTCTGTGGGTTATTGTTTGCCATGGGAAAACTGAATGAAATGTCTGACCTTTCCTGTGCAAGAAGTCAGACAACATGATTGTAATGGCACCCTCAAAATACATTAGTGTATGCATTTACCCTTCTAAAATTTGAACTAATGTTAACAGGTTTTTTAAAAAAAAATATTTCTGTTTTCTAGTGTATTCTCGTACAAAAATGACTGTCATGTTTGTGACATTAATAGAAACAGCATTCAAACACCATAATTTTCTTTGTTACAATCACTCAGACGCCAAACAGGGAGTGGCTTCCACCTTCTGCCTCAATGCTGTATCACCCACAGGTAATCTGTAAATAACAGTGACTGGCTATGCCAAAGTTTGTCCTTGTAACAAAAAGGAGACAGCTGAAGAAAGGAGACAGGGGAAATTCTGCACAGCCAATGCCAGTTTGGGGATCTGTCGGTGCCAAATTATCATTTCCATTTTGTCTTGTGATTGTAACTTTCATTGTGAATTAGAGCATTCATTTTGTAGCAGCATCTTGACATGTAGTGAAGGAATCATGATAGTGTATGACAGAGCAATCAGCAGCTGAGTTGAACCAGTACTGAGAGGCTGTTCCTTACCAGAGCAATGACATTCAGACTGTTAGAGCCATTAACTGCAAATAACTATGGAGGCAATGGAGGGAAAACAATGGCAAAGGTCTGGAGCTGAAATCTGGACCTTTCCTGCCCACTTCCAACACCTAACATGTAATCCAGATGGGAAAAAAAGGAAAAACATCTTCCCCGAGCAAGGCAGGCCATTTAGCAGCAGAGGCAATAAGACAAAGCAAAGTACCATAGGGGATCTGCTTGATTTAAGTCAAATGTAGATCAATCCTAGGAATCCCAGGTGTAGCAATATCTAGTCCTATATGCCACTAATCAAGAAAATAGTGTTCTTCGTATAACCATTGTTACTGCAAATATCCCTATTAAAGAAGATAAGAAGAAGTGTTGAGGAAATATTTCATTTTCTGTCAATTCTCTCGTTAATTTTGCTTCTTCAATCACAGCAATAAGGTTTGTTTTTCCCTTATGGTTGTCACAAGAAGCAACTCACTTAGCTATGTTCATCAGAACACGTTACAGCTCAGTGCTGGAGGGGAGGGAAGTTTCAAAACTAGAAATGGCCAACCACTGTATAACATTCTCTCTTCTATCTGTTGGTGTACTGGAAAACTCCATTTTAATTATGACTGGAGCTTTCTATAGTCAAATATATGTTTGTTCAAAGTACCTCACTTGCACATTTCTTCACTACCCATTCTTTCTTAAAAAAACCCCACCATTAAGTATGTAAGATAGTTATTCTACAGAAAGAATTAGTATATTGTTATCATCAGAGCTAATTTTATTTTGAACCAAGTCACCTATGCCATTTGTTTGTTACCTTTGTCAATTACATTTATTAATTTTTGTCAATTACATTTATTAATTGTGATGTACAGCAAAATGGTTGAAATAATAATTTTTCAATATTGAATACATAAGCTGTTGAAAACCATATATAAATAAAATGCAACATAACTTATTAATTAGAAAACATTCCCATAAAAATTCCTTTGCCAATAAAAGTAGCTATCTATAGGTTTATTTAAATTGAATTTTCTAGTAAATGTAATTTGAAATTGTGTAGCACTAAGAATTACAACTGAGTTTTCTTCATTTTCACCTGAAGAAACTGCAATAAAGACATCAAAGTCCATGACAATCTCTTCATCTTAGATGTATTAGAAAAAATATGTATTTAGGGACTGTGCAGGTAATGATATGAAGACCTAATCGCATAGGTTGTGAAACATAAAAGTCTTCATCGTTACACCAAGTCAGACTGCATTTCAGTGATGTTATGAAAGCACTGGTCAAATTCTTTCTTCTTCTGCAGTAAATCTCTCCCTGATGCACCACCACTGAAATCAACGGATTTTTGCCAGGGATGTAGAGAGCTCATTGCCAACTATTATGTCTTTCTGAAGTTTCTTAGAAATATTTCTACTGAGACAAGGGGCTTTTCTGGCTAAAGAACCAGAAGAAAAGGAAACTCTCCTCCTTGGATAAACAGCCCCTGCTGAGGAATCTTTCCATTCAATCAGCTTGGCCAATTAGCCATTAAAGAGTTGACTATTTTATTTTTAAAAAATGACAAATTCTTTAATTCTGTGAGTCCACTGCACAAGTACACCCAAGAATATCAATATGCAAAAATGTATGAGGAGAAAAAGGCCATTTTAGTGTCACATTCTTCTAGCCCAGTCAGTGTCTGCATTTTTTCTCCTCTTAAAAATAAGAAGATGACAGTGGAAAGCTGATGATGTCTGGTGGTTTGTTCTGAAAATTGACCATTATCTTCCATTTATCACATCACAAAACCTCTTTAGTATAAAAGGAGGGACTAAATTATTTCTGAACGTTCCTGAATTATTGGACATCTGATCAGTTCAGTATAGCAAGAGGCATGACTTGCATTTTTGGGTATCAGATTTACAGTTCAATCTCATTTATAAAATATTTTTTCTGCCATTGTGTTTTCTCTTTAACATATTCCTATGTAAGCATACTAGTGGCATCAAACTCTGATGTACCTGATGTGGAAAAAAAAATCTCTCACTGTTAATACTCTTTTACTGATCAGAGGCCTGACTGGGTCAGCTTTTTTGCTGTGTTCAATAGGTTTGTACAAAAAAAGGCCATGAATTTACAAGATGCTCTTACTGGAACCCACTGTGTTTGTCTGGTGAGAGCAGGATCACTTTCCTCTCAGATTTCTGAAAGAACTGTAACCTGAAATTAAAAGTTTTGATACTTTTAGAAGGAAACTAACAAGTGTGATACTATTTGATTATGAAATAGTGAAAGGAAGAATTTATGAAAGATTTTGAAGGAAAAGATAAAAATTTAGATATAAAGTGTAAGTACATTGAAATGCAGTGTGGGTTTACCAGAGCTATAATCCAACAGCGTAAAAGGGTAATATACCTCATGGACAAAAGGAATGCACTAGACCTCATCTTCATTAAAAACATATCAGATGCAAGATATTTCCCAAACAAATATTATCAAGGAAATGGAAAGCCTTATCTTTTGACAGCAGTCTTTTGAACATGACTTCTGAGGTTGGGAAGAAAGATGACTGCTGTCTACAAATATGTAGGGTGTATATACCAATGAGGGACAAGAACCATTTAAAGATACAATACATTTAAAGAACAAGGACTGATGCCAAAATCCATTTCAAGAGAAAACACAATAAGGTTTTCAGCTGTCGCAACTTCTGGGACTGTGTTCCAATGGGAGAACATGGAAGAGTAACTTAATAGAAAGCTCTTTGGGTTTCTGAAGGGAGCTAAATAAAGCAGTCTCTGCAGAAGCAAAGGGCTCCATTTAGTGACTTGCAAACTTTCTAGTTTTACTCTGAACAAAAAGAGGAAGAAATCATGCTAAAGTTGGGAGCCTCACTTTTAAATGCCTCTTAAATATTTATTTTCATTGTAATTGCAATTATTCCTTCACACACACACGCTTCAGCAATTTTTTCTAGATACTTCTAATTGAAGGCTTTTCTATCAATTATCCCACCAAAAAAACATCCAGTGTAAGTATCTGAAAGAATACTTGCCTTTAACTGAAATCTCTCTGCTAGCACCATCACTTGTATGAATAGGAAAACAGAGTTTCAGTTTGTGGAAGTTGTGGTGAATGCAGGACTTTAGCACCATGATAATTTCTGATCACTGAGGCTGTCCTGGATTTATTGTTGGTGGTGAAAAATCTCATTTCCTAGACTTTTTTTCAGATTCCAGAAAGAAACTGTGAGCTAATTCACCACTCAGCAGACTTTATAACACGGTAAATATGACCTAATTATGTTGCGTGGCCTTTAGCTTTAGCTGACTTCTTACTCCATAAAGGTAGAAAATTTTGAACAAAGTTAACCAGTACGTCACTGTTAAAAGTGCCATTGTCTTATGCCAGAGCATGTGTAAAATTTACATCTTACAGGCAGTGTGTTTCCTGAGCTGTTCAAAGCCATCACTGAGGGAAATGTGCAGGCTGCCGGCATCAGTAGCTGATGGCATGTGAGGGTAGTAAGAAATAGTCCTCGGCACAGCATCCCTTTCTTGATATAATTTGCAATGAATGGGTGCAATAGCTAAAGAATCTCAACAAAATTTCAGATGGAAGAATTTCTTTTTGTGGCTTTATAACTGTGACATTATGATTCATGAAAATATGTAGTGTGGGCCTCACTTGACACACTATTAATACTATTATTAGATGTACTATACTTCGGCCTTACGCCTTGCCACCTGCCCCAAATAAGACCCCATTACAATAGGCACTGTATAAACATGTAACTTAATGAACCTCAAACAGAAGGAAGGCAGTTGAATAAAGGAAAAGAAAAACCAAACCAAAAAAGAGATAAGTTTTAAAATTCCTTCATTGGTTTGTTGTTCTTCCTCCTAGTGCTTAGCTGTTCCACAGGCCCTTACAAATTTCATTGCCCTTGCTAGTTTTAAGAACTTGCTTCAGAAGTCTTTATACTTTGGGGAAGTCTTCCATTTGAATGCTACTTTATAACACTTTGAATAGGTTATTTTTTAAAGCAAGTTGTGTAATTTGCAGTGTTTTCTTTTTCTCATGGCATCTACTAGAATATTATTCTCTCTAGTTACCATTGCCCTTATCAATCTATGTTTTCTACTCATATTCTCTCTTTGTTCCTTAATATCCAAGACAAGGGTGAAAATAATTTATTGACTATGATGACAGTAATAGACATAGCATCTCAACCATATTGAATTGCATAAGTAACCAAACCCTGTATTGCTATCCAAATAGTCCTAAATATTGCTAAAGGTTTGATTTAAACAAATTCAAGCCTGTTTCTCCTTCTTTAGCAAAGTATCTCTAAAACCAGCATTCCATGTTCTGGTAATCTTTTGTTTGAAAGAATGCATGTCTTTATGCAAATATTTTTCAAAAGCCCCTTGACCAAAATGGCTTGCAAGCAGCTTTAGAATTCACTTCACACATTCTGAAGCTGTAACATTCTGACACATTAGTTCAGTTGGGTTCTGAATGGTTCACACGTCTTCATTTTCCAGCGACTCGATGTTTATGGTATGTGCTCAATTGTTTTAAAGCATAACTAAAAAGTGTAAAACTGGTCTATGAAATCACTAGTCCAGAAAAAATTCTCTGCTCTGTTGAATTCAATAAGCAGGATGTATATTTACTTTCTTTGTATATTGCCTTTTTTTTTTTTTTAACCTTTTGAGTGTTTCAGAATTGTAGGGTTGGAAGAAATAAGTACTCAGAAATACCAATTTTCCATATGCAAACTTCATAGTGCAGAAAACACTTTTTTTTTTTTTTTAATGTGAAAGTGTGGGTCTCTACAATAATTAGAGCTTTGCGAAGCAATCCACAGAATTGTACCTACTTTGTCAGGACCACTGAAAGAGGGGAAAAGATGGGGAAACATATCCTATCTCTATTCTGCATCCTGCAGTAGGGAAAGTAAAAACTGAACAGAGCACTGTAATTTGGACTTTTGAGGATAAAAAGACATAAAAGTCTGTTTACCTTGAATAGCACATGCAAAGCCCACTTTTCTTCATGGGCTTCTTCAATCTGTACATCATAAAAGCACATTGAAATGAATCTCTTGAATAACATTTTTCTTTTGGACATTAACACTGTTTCCAAATAATCTGTTTTCTCAATAATGAGAGAGGTACAAACTTTAAGAAAGCCAGCAGATGTTTATGGCCATTTTAAACTAAATATACTGCCTGTATCCTGTTGAACTGATGAATTGTATCCACTAGAATTCTCTTGTATAACATTCTGCATTTGCTGACATTTTTTGGATTTCCCTGATCATTTAGGTAGCTTGTAGAATGAGATATGTCAGATTCCCTTTTTGACCTCAGCTCTCCCCAGCTGCAAGGAAGACATAAAAAAAGGAGTTGTACAAGCTGTAGGCTTTTTCTAAAAAAGCTGCTTTTCAGTTGTATTAAAAGTGCCAACATTGACTAAATGGAGAAATAGATTTTCTCTTCATGCTAGTTAAAAAAAACAATTGAAGGCAAACACATTTTCAGTCTCAGTACAGGTAGAAAGTATGACGCCTAGTTTTACATAGCTCTCCTAAGCAGGTATGTATGCATCACTTGAAATGGTGTCTAATACTCCACAGATGGCAATTACTTCCAGAGAAATGGCTAGGGACTTAATTAAAAAAGGCTGAGAGTTAGCAAACTAAAATGCTGCAGAAGAACATGAAAAATCTATACATTATGCAAGGGACTCTATAGATTATTTACGAACCTAAAAGTGTCTCTAAGTTTTTCCTTCATTTCTCCACAAAAGGTTTACTGTAAAATAAAGGCTAGGTATCCCATGCTAAAATTGTATTTTAGCTAACAGAACCTACTACACAACTAAGCAAAATACATTTGACTGCACAATATTGATTTTACATGAAAGCACATCAGTTAGTGAAATGTAAAAACCAATAAAGCATCACCCTTGGCTGGGATAGATATCTCTAGGCACAATTTATTTTTACATTTAAACCAATTATTGGGCTTGTTGCATTAAAAAATGTGCACCATATATCCTTACAAGGACTTTTTTATTCAATCAAATCAATTGCATTGATCTCCATATTCCATATTAAACACTAATCTTAAATTAAAGTTGACACATTTTGAAGGCCATAGTACAAGTTTCTAAGCAGAAATAAATTCTACAAGGCTTTCTTTGTGTGTTTTTATGCCCAAACATGAATACAAATATTGATTATGTTTTAACACAGAATTTATAAGCTATTTCAATGCTTATTTCTTCCTAAAATTCATTCAATAATAATAATAATAATAATACAAACTTACAGAAACAGAATGCTACCTGAATTTCTTTCAGTTGCACTGAATGATGACGGTTTTCACCAATAATGAAATGACAGAATAAAAATACATCCTTAGGCATAATTGTTCATGAGGAATCTGTAACTAAAAGTATGTACAACTAATCTGCCACTTGTTGAAATTATAGAATCATAGAATCAACCAGGTTGGAAAAGACCTCCGAGACCATCAAGTCCAACCCTTGATCCAACACCATCGTGGTTACTAGACCATGGCACTAAATGCAGACATTTGGGGTTTTTGAGCACATTATAAAAACAGTTAACATCTACCTTGAGCCTGATCAAACTGTTTTCACGCCCAAGTTGTGTCTACAAAGAGAAGAAAAAAGACTGTAAATTCAGAGTGGCCATTTGCATGGACAAAGCTATTATGCACAGGACTGGCACTAAGTATTCTCAGGGTGAAAGTCTTGGTCCACAGAAGATAGTTTCAAAGTTCCGATTTTGTACAGAGAGGCCAGTCTGTATTTATTCAGCTGTCTTTTCACCTTACTGCATCACCTCTCCATGTCTGGTAGAAAAAGAACTGTGCCACTTCGAAGTGACTTCTTGCTTCTCCCTGGCTCATCAGTTTCCCAGCTTTTAAAGCTCAAGTGATATTGTTCGTACTTTGAAACTTCTATCTCCTAATAGTTTTCAATTTTCCTAATTTTCCTAATTTTAGTTGCATTATTCAACTCTCTGAAGCTTTCCAGAGTTTACACAGACTTTGCATAGAAGTAAAGTAGAAGAATCCAGACTTTAGAAATATTATCAAATATTCAGAATGTTCCCCATCCTGTTAACACTTCTCCATCTCTTCATATTGCTGTGTGCGTATGTTGCAGTCAAACAAACACCGTAAGAACCAAGGAGGGAATTTGTCAAATACTCCAGATAGCTGCACATCACTACAGATTATGACTGCTTGGATTTAAGGAACATTTTTTTGGCTGAGGAAACATTCCAATGGGATAGATTAATCTATGTAAACCACACAGCTCAGCTGAAACTGCTGCTCGGCATTCTAAATTGCCACCTTCGTCTTCTTTCAGCACAAAAATGTGCATTTCTTCCTATAATAAAGATATTTTATAATAGCAATAAGGCAACTCCAGGGTGTGCGGTTATCATGAGATAATCATACCCTGGAGGGATTGCAGATACTTGGCTGTGCCTCATAACACCCCATGTGTGTGTTTATCTCATGATAACGCTACTCTCTTTTGTATCTTATTGCCTAATTATCCTCTGCTAATGCAAAATACTAATTTTTTGTCTGAAACAATATGTGCAAGAATGCATTGCTAACAATCACTGGAGGACATTGACAAATAATGCTGTCACTACTTTGTACTCTCTTGCAGTCAGAAATTTACATAAAGAACCAACTTCGGATATTTTTTTCTAACCCAATTCAAATCCTTTTAGGCAACATCAACTAAAATATTGGAAGCAAGTGAAGGAAATATCTATAAAAATTCCATGTATATTCTTACAGTGATTTATATAGTTTTACTTACATAAAACAATGAATTTCTTTCTAATGTATTTACATCTCTTTATATTTCTAATTCTAATACACAGAATGTAGTTTCCTGTCTGTTGTTTTTGGACCCTGAAGAGATTCCTTTCATACACCAGGATCACCCATTTGATATTTATCTGAGGATACCTTTTTTTTTTAATCTGCATATAGAGATTAAGAACTACATTTCAGATACCACTAGGAGATATTCAGAGAGAGTAAAGATTTTGGACCTCTCTTAAACAGATGGAACTTTTCTTCACTGCAACATTCAACAAAAGAGTTATAATACCTGTTTTATAATACCTGTTTTCCACAGATGCTGAAATTTGCAATATGAAATTCTTACAGATAGTGTTTAACAACTCTTTAGTTGAATCCATGTCATAAAAATCACGCACAATCACAATCCATTGAAAACAAACAAATAAAAAATTGGTTTCAATTTTTAACTGTCTTATTTTGCAATTTAAGTGTGAATGTTATAAAACACTGTAAAAAGTAATCTAACGCATCAAAATACTATGCATAAGAATTGCCTTTTCCTCTTTTTATAAAAGCTATATGTATTGAAAATCAGTTACTGATAACTGATCAGGTACTGGTCAAATGATAATCTATCTTATATGTGTCCGCATTTTGTTTATGTTTATGTATGTACACGTACATTTTTTGTTTTATCTTGTGTTTTATAATGTATCATTCTTTTCCATACTGTTTGCAGTGAACTATATTCTACATTTAATAGCACCTGAGTAAATCTGCAGGCTTTGGACTCTTATTTCTTTTTTTGTAAGCTACAGTTAATTAAATCAAGACTTTTTTCTGATTTAGAATATCTATTTATACACTCTGTTTCTATGTAAAATGCTTTCATGTTCCCTGTCCTCCCACTCAGCCAGGTCTTCTGAAAGGCACACATTTATTGCTTTTAACATTGCTTACAGATCTCATTTCTCAATCCTTTGTTTATTTTAGATGGCCTTCTCTGAATTCTATCTTCATGGTGCCAGTGGAAGAGAATTGCCTTAATACAGTTCTCCTTAGAAGTTGCTAGCTCTGTGGCTGTCTTGCCTGTGGCGTTCCTGGCAGCACTTGCCATGGTACATTCTTGGAAAAGGAATCAAGGGGCATATTCCCAATGAACATATACCAAAAGAATTACAAAAAAATACCACTAATACTGGATGATGTTGATATGCAAAACCCATAGTAATCATAGCAGCTGCTGTTTTAGAACAAAGATCTGAGCTCACAGTTTCTTTCAAGGCAAATTGAACTGTATGCAGCATACACTAATGCTATAACAAATATTATATTTGAAATTATTTCTAGTCATCATCAAATAACTTATCCAGAGTTCGTCTGTGAATACATTTTTTAAACTAGGATCTCTTTTCACTATATTAACTTAAAAATACCCATCTGCTGAGATTAAATGCCTCGATTAGGTTACTGGCAAAATCTGTAGACCCAAAAGTTTCAGTGCCGCAGAACACAAAACAATTATGCTTTTGGATGCCATTGGTGATTGAACCTTAAAAAAAATGTTTGGTCCTCCTGTGAAATCTCCAGCATGTTCCAGGTAGAACTAGGAAACTAGGGATATACTGACAGCACATTTGTGCTATTGTGACACTATTTAAGTCTAAAATTATTCACAGTAATCATCTCCTATGAATATTACAAAAAATACATTTAATGAGAGTAATAGCAATAGCTTAGGGATACATTTTTAATGTTTCCTCTTCAATGTGAAAAACGGATTCTGAAATATCTTAGGTTTTTATCTTCAAATGTTGCACTTGTCATCACCATTAATAACAGGTTATTTAAAAAGAGTAAGACATTTTTTTTCTAAGATCTTTCAAACTATACAACTCTAAATTTCAACTCAGCTGTACACCAATATGTGTTTAGCAGCTTACAATAGTAAAGACAACAGAAGAGATACACAAAAACGTAAAGCTCACTAAGATTTGCTAAGGAAGGCCTCTCAGTTCACGTTTTTACCCTTGAGCCCTGCAGTAAAGCTACACTCCCCTTAAGAATGCTGCTTCAGTTTCACTATGGCCAGGATTTTCTCCTATACCCTGTTACCTTTACATACATTTGCTGTGTTGGCATTGTTTCAACAAAGCATTTAAGCTTTTCCTCCCAAAAATATATGTAACTTTGTGCTTACTTGTAAACACATCCTTATGCTGCGTTTCCTTCAGTGAAATGTAAGCACTTGCTGAGGTACTGCTGTGGAATGAAGATCCAGTGAAGGCCTTAATGAAAGATTAAAAGCAGGGCCTTAGTGAGGTTTTAAGTAATTAAAAACATCATTTCTGAAAGGAATGCAAGACTTCAAGACCAAATTCCTCCTCAAACATTGTGACACCAACACTTTGCTTTCCACATCTGAAGGAATAAAGTTTAGACAGCTAAGTAAATACTCACAAATTAAGACTAAATTAGGATTATGGAGCTAGCATTAAAGAATTCCATTATGCATTGCAATAGCCATAACTCTGGGTGACAGTTGGTCTTTTCTTCTTGTGTGGCTCCAAATTCTGCCAGGATCCCAGATCTTGATTCATTTTGTTATTAATATTCATTATGAATGCTTCCAATCACATTTTTATCCTATGTTGCTACTAGAAACCAACCCAGAAACCGGATGAATTTTTCAATAGATTTGCATACTCATGGTACACAAATACCCATGTTTTCATCACTGTTCTTATTCATGCTTCAAAATACAGACTTGTTTACCTCCAGGGAAGCCAGAGAGCTTAATTTCTTGTGGATGCATGATTTTCACAGCAGATATCCTGAAGATATCGGAGTTCATAGAAACCACAGGCCTGCTATGATTCCTCAAAGAGATGTGGCCAAACTACATTCCTTTGAGTGAAAAGTGACTCCTGGTGAGACAAATATGGTCTCAGAATAACCAAACCATCACTTCAGTAAAACAAACAAGCAAACAAACAAACAATGTCCTACCCCCAAAGAAAAAATCCCCCAGAACTCCTACTAAACAAAACCCAAAAAACCAGAAAACTACTTCTAAAAGTTATTTTAGACACTGATTTTCAAATTACTTGGAGGAAAAGAAATAAAATTTATTCTGCACAACACTGCCATTTATAACTTTTCAATAAGTAAATGAGTGTTCAATGAGAAATGCTGCCTATCTGCTCTCTGCTCCACTGGCTTTGCTAACCTAAGAGTGGAACCAGGTACTCAGACGAAAAGACATGTCTACAAAGGGAGGGACATGAACAAATCCAGGAAAAGGGAATTTCTGTTCCAAATTAAACTCCATAGTTAAAAGAAAAATATTTTAAAACATTTTTCAGTATATGGATATCTCCTTTCAGGCCTAGGATTCACTGGCTTGACAATACTGGAGAAATAGATTTAAGACAGTATGCTGGAATTTTTCTGTAGTATTTGGTGTCTGATATGACTTTCTACATGTTTAAAAGGTTTCACTTCTGCATCTAGGACTGACATCCATTTGTTTCCTGGAACAACTACAGCACAACTTGAACAGTCAGTCATAAAGCTTATTGGGCTTCCCAGTCTATTTTTAACCCTTCCTTCACAAATGTTCTTGCTCGTGATTCTTGCCCTATTATATTAAGAAATAGATGTTGGCCATCTGTTGGCCTTTACGTTTAGAGGCTTCATCTGACTGTGCACAGTGAACAGTAATGTCTCCTTTTTTATCCAGCAATTGTTGAAGTATGATTTCAAATCTTGTGTCTGAGGGAGAATTAAAGTCTGTGATTGTCACACCTCCCTGGACACATAGTTGCAATTATTTTCTGCATAGAAGTCTTCAAGTGGGGTGTGCTTTTCAGAGTAAGGTGAGATTTAGGACATCTATTTCAGAAAAAAAACTTTCAAAAGAAAAACATCTTTTCTTGAGCAGCACAAAGCTGCTTGCACTCTTAATTTTTGTGATTTAATTTCTTTAACATGAATTTTCCAAGGGAGTTTAATAAATTAAAACGTAAAGTGTTATCGCTGAGATCACTAGGCATCAGAAAAAGAATGCAAGTGTCGTATTCTAATCCCAGAGGAAAATCTTGTTTAAGTGATGAAACCCTTGCAGTGAAAATCTTGGGAATCTTGGTGGGTGGAATCTCTCATTGTCAGAACTTTCAACAAAAGAGCAGCTGCAGATACTGAAAGCATTAAATAAAAATTACCAACAAGCTGTCTTACCTGTGTGCACTCGATAGAAAGGAAGGGCAAACATGAGCAGGTAGTGCTTGTACATCAGTCAAAACTCTGACAGCTACCATGTAACATCTGACAACACTGACATGTGCTGTACTCCCTAAGATATTCCTCTAACTGAACCATAAAAAGACAAATAAATTAGTAATAGTACCTTGCCTGTCAATGTCCTTTCTTGCAGGCTTCTCACAGTGTTGATTAGCATTGTTTGAAGTCGTTCATCAGTACATTTACTTTCAGAGGGAAAAAAAGGGATGCTGAATTATTTTATTACTTTAAGAAAAAACAGCAAAATAAGGGGCACCTGATTCCTAATGATCACTTTTTCATTTCTAAGAAAACAACAGACAAAAATAAGTATAATGTTTCCCTACTAGTCAAACAGATCAGCTTTTATCTCCATTCATCTGCTGTGTGGCAGATGAAGCTCTCTTAACCAAATCAGTATTCCCATATAAGAAAGAAATCAGATGGTCAGCCACCACCTGTCAGATTTTTTCCATATGTCTGCTGCACACTAAGACAATATTTTCCAATAATAGTTTATTTTTTAGAAATTATATATACTTGTTAGTGATTTTTCTTAGTCTTTTTGCAGCTTGAGGCATAATAATTGTGAAAAAGAAGGGGACCTGAGGACCCTGACTGTTCTAATGAGTACTTATTGTCCTGAGAAGCCTCACCCAGAGCTTCCACCCACTGCCTGGCCCATGGGCTGCATCTCAGTTCAGGTGTGGGGTGTGTGGCTCACAGAAAAGGAAATATGTGCAAGTAAAGAGGAATATTTGCTCAAGTATACAACTAACATTTAGTTTTGATGGCAGTATAACTGAATAACATGTGTTGGAGTTTTCAATTGCATTCAAGCTGAAGTTTGTCTTTAGAAAGAAAAAAAAAAGGAAGGAAATAGAATAAAGGCCTTGCATGAATTGTCTTTTCTCAGGGTATCTATAAACAGGCAGGCACAATCTTTCATAAAGACTACGGTGTTAAAAATATTGTTTATTGATTAAAATATTATGCAAGGAAATTAGATGGTGCAGGCTTGGCTTTTACCATATAATACAAGGATTGCATCCTGGAACTTCACTTGTCATTGGGGTTAGTAAGTCCTATCAAAAGGAAATGTTATAATATGTTCTTGTTCAAAGATACTCATTGAAAACTCTGCAAAGAGCAACCTCTGTCTAGACCTCTTCACCATCATATGCTTATCTCAGTATGTTTCATAAGCTAGACCCTGCACAAAGGAACAAATCCACAGGTTTTTTTAAAGTAGTTGATTTAAAGGTTTTTGTCTCCTTGAAGCAATCTTTCAGTATTGTGATATTTATGTAGAGTTTGTAAAAATTTTGAAATTATTTTACTTAGAAATTAAGGCAATCATGACAGCATTTTGTAAGTGGATGTTCAGTGTGTATGGCTTAATATGTGTGACTTATGTTTCACTTGTTAGATAGAACAAGCATAATATATCTTACTTAAACCTACATCATGAGATTTTGCACGCCATGTAAGTGAAGCAAAAGACACCTTCAAGTCAATCAGCCATCACGCTCACCAAGACATAGTTTATGATGCCACAGGACACAAATAGAAAAATGAAGATGAAATAGAAGTTTCTTTGCCAGACAGATAATGCAGCTGTAAAAATTATTGGCCAGCTAGCAGATGTAAAGAATTGTCATGGTTTAACTCCAGCCAGCAACTAAGCGCCCCATGAGCTGCTCACTCATTTCCTCTGTGTAGGGTTGGGGGAGAGAACTGGAAGAGTGAGAACACTTGTGGGTTGAGATCAATATGGTTTAATTGATAAGGCAAAATCTGCACATGCAAGCAAAGTAAAACAAGAAATTCATTCACCACTTCAGTGGGCAGGCAGGTGTTCAGACATCTCACATGTAACAATGACAATTTGGGATTTTCCTCCCAGATTTTACAAAGATCACACTCAGCAAATTACTTGAAATCCACTTCAGAAGAATGATTCTGTTCATCTCTTCTATGAATCTGAACAGTAGAGATTAATTGCTGGTGAAGTGCATTTGATGGCCCTGAGGTTTCTTTGGATGGTATTGGAGGCTACCCATTGTATCATAAAAGTTATGTAAATTTGAATAGGGCCAACTTCATGCTGTTGGAACTCCTTATTTTTCGTACCTCTTATAAAGAGGTTGTGTACTCACATCAGAAAAAAAAGCTAAAAAAATACTGTAATCATATTACAAATTAATACATTGATGTCAGTAGCAAAGAATTTGGTTCTAACAGTCTAGCTTTGACCCCAGAATAAACCCAGACCACCGCTGATTGATTTCTGCTGTAAAAATGCACATGTTTGATAGAAGAATTCAGAACCATTTTGGAAATAAGGATTCTACTAGTAGATTTATATCCTTTATATGCTTTTGCATCTGCTCCTGGGCATGCAGATATTTCTTTGGGCATGGTTTATTTCTTTGATACATTCAAAATCAGATGAGCATGCATTCTCGTTATTCAGGGTTTCATCTCTTCATTGTTAAAATGAATGAAATGTTCTCTAGTCTCTTTAGAACAGATTTAAGACAAAGAACAGTTGAACTATTTTTTTAGTTTCTGTGTATTTTTGTGAGAGAAGCTTACTTGTATCTGACTGAAAATCAAGAATATTCAATCTTGCTCTGCATGTACTGGACCTCTGTCACTTTTCACTTGAATGTAGCAAAGGTGAATCAAATATACTTCCTCCACTATCATCTCCCTAATAATTTGAAAAATATGGTCTCCTACTTGGGAAAAGAAACAATTATTTTCTTTACCATTGTCTCAACAATTCAAAAGAAATGTAGCTGTCCACTTGTTCAGTCATTCTCCAGAGCTAGAGAGCAACTCTAGTTGAGCAACTCTGCCATCTCAGTGGGGAACTGGTTCAGCTTGCCACAGCTTAGCTCTCCTCCATAACCCTCCCAATCTGTTTTTCATCATGAACAGCCAGACAACAAAATTTAAAGGGAGAAACCAAGACTGCAAGATTTTCAGCCCTGCCAGCTGGGATTTTTCATGTGATTCAGGGTTTCTCCTGAAGACATGCTTAACATGAAGAAGTTTATCCTGTTTATCCTAGTCTGAGTTAAAAAAGGTAATTTCCAGTGTCTGAATCTTAGCAGTTCCAGATAATGTTAACAGTAAGAATGTTATTGGGTTTTGTCTAGAATAAAACACTGTTTTCTTTTGTACATTGTGATATCAGCAGTTACCTCGGTCACTGGAATTATGAATAATAATTTTTGATGCTTTTTAATGGAGATTGCCATACATCCTATGCATTAATAAACCATCACACAACTCTGTATCTGAAGCTGCCACTAGGAGATGAAAAAATTGAAGCAGTGAGGCATAAATTCACCACTCTTAAATGCTGATGCAGTCATTTAAGTTAAAAACATAGGTATCTGCTACAGACAGTGGAGAACTGGGTTGTTCTAGATGTTGTTCTAGATAGCTTGAACTGCAGTTGGGTGCTGTTAAAGTTAGGAAGGATGAAATTGGGTGCAAAATGTTAAGTCACTTCACCATCATTTAATTCTCAAAGCACTAAAGACATATAGCTAATCCAAGACGTAATTTTAAGTCAGTTCTCATTGTCTTCCTTTTTCTTCCACAGATTGCGAACTCAGAGGAAAAAGATTTAGATATGGATAGGACAGTCCTATCAAAGCTTAGGCTTCTACACTGCAGTCAAGACATATTTTAATGATAGCCTCCCAAACCACAAATTTGCAGAATCTAAAATTACGATACATCTGGTAATGAAAACTAAATCCCTCTTTACATCTAAAACTAATACCTAAACAGCAAAAATAATTTTTAAAAGGGTTTTTTAATTATTCTCCACAGTAACTTTTTCTTTTAGGATCACCATATGTACCCCATTACCCAGTGATCTCACTTTAAATTTGTATGACACATTAGGGTCTTATCATTCTGCCTTGTAAAGGAATACATTAAAATGCCACATATTTTACTATTTATGTTTCCTTGGCAATTAAGAAAACAACAACACACCATGCCATTAACAGTGATTAGTACTAAGGTCACTTTTTCGTTTTAAGAAACAGAACAGAAGCACCAGAAAGCTAATAAAAGCAGCTCAGAAGTGTAACTGGATAGAATTTTGCAGGGAGGAAGTTGCGAAATTCAGACTCTTTGGTTGCTGTTATGATCCAGTTATTAAAATTATTAGAGAGAGGCTTCTGCCCAAATTAAGGTGCAAATGAGATCATATGCCAAAGTCAATAGCATGGATTTTATTTAACAGAAAATGTGAGGTAAAGAGAGACATAGAAAGAAATAGGCAAAAGAAGGGGTGGGGGAGAAAGTAACAGAGAGAGATTGAATAGAAAATATATCACCAGTCCATGGAACCCAGTAGAGTCCCGTGGGTCCTGTTCTTGTCTTCTCCATGGGAAGAGTCCAATAAAACACAGAGTCCAATGGATTAATACATTCAGGTGATGTCCAGGCATCTCCCTGGGGTTCGGGGGAAGTTTTGCAGACTCTTGTGACAAACTATGGATTTGTTGCATCACTTGGATCATGAGCAGTCCTCTGCAGGTGCTGGAAGGCCTCAGGAATGAGTCTGGGGGGCTTTGGGGGCAACTTTGATAGTTTATGACCCCTTCTCAGCTGCCTCTCACACAACTGTCCTGTAAGCATGTGATCTTCCCAGAGGGGGAGTTTACTCCTTCTGTTTTGCATGGAGAGATTTCACCATGACACACCCAAAACCCCCTCCTCCTCCACCTGGCAAGTGTCGCAGCTCATGGGGAGCACGGGACTTGGTCCACTCTGGGGAGAAATGATTCCAGCCAGGCTAGCTGAGCTGCAGCAGTAGGAGGGCCCTTGATGCTATGACGCAGTGGGGGAATGAACCACACGCACACACAGCACCAAGGGTGAGAGGAGTGAACCTTTACTAAACTGGTGACAGGCCTTTTATAGGGTTCTGCAGGGAACAGTCTAGAACAGAGGAGGTGCCTGCTCTATAAGGTAATAAGGGGTGGAACAGGGGACATATAGGGATTGTATGGATGGAGACTACGGAGGGGTTTTCTATAAATGGAAATGATGGGAAGAACATTGAACAAATATGGTAAGGAGGAGGGGTCACAACCATATACGGAATACAAACTGGGGTGCAAACATTAGGAGCAAATTGAATTGTAATGAAACATATGAGAAATCTTAATAACAGTAATGGAAAAGTCCTTAAAGATGTCAAGTCCCATATTTAATTAAACGTAGTTGTCCTCCTGCCGAGCTTCATCCAGGGTATCCTTAAATTTGGCGTAGAGATCCTTTTCTTTTTCAGTAAAGGCATCCCCCACAGGCGAGCCCAGCTAGACCTGATTCTTAGCACAGCTGCTGAGTCTGGCTTTCTTTGTGGATACATTCTTCTTACCTGAGCCTTGTTTACTTCTCCTTAGACAATAATTGAACAATAGTCTTGTCTCAAGTTGGAAGATGGGCAGTTGCTTCTTCAAAGTCTGACAAAAAGTCTTTCTAAGATTTTGACAATGTTTAAGACATTAACAACATTTCAGTCTATCACAGTTGCTGACACCATAACATGAATTACATGATCAGTTACTATGGCCATACCAGAAATACCACTTTCTGTTTGCCATTAAGTTCCTTCATCTTCCACTTAGCTTGCAATTATTGGCTTTAATATCTGACGTTAGTTAGGATTTTGGTGAATATATACAACACCAGTACTAGAAGGTAAGGTCCCTGGGTTAATCAGCTGAAAGTCATTCCTGGAAGTTCCAGCTAATCAAATTTGTACATGCAATCCAGTGATTATATTGCCACAGTAAGTTTTAGAACAGATGTCTCATGCTATAAAAACCTCTTTATAGTAGAATTTAAATTCCCCTTTTTCAGTAATGACATCGGTTATTAAAAAACACTTTTTTGGTGACCTAATTAAAGCATTCTATCACAAACAATCAAAGCAGCCACCCTTCCACTGATGAGGTTTTCCAAACTCTAAATGCAGCCCTGATGAAAGCACAGCATGACAAATGGACAAAATTATGATTTCTGCTGAGAAAATAGCCTTCAGCACTTGTTAATAAAGGCAAATAAGAATTCACATGTCAACATGTAAACTTTGTAAGTGTGGATTCTCTTTTATTGCCTATTGTAGCAGGTAGACTGTTATAATTATCACCCTGAAATTGTTTAATAACAACAATTCCAAAGTGATAATTATAAGACTTTTTAGTGACAGAAACTCTCAGAGTTAGTCCACTGGCTCTTACTAACATAGCTGTCTGTCTCCTGGGTAAGCTGTTATGAAGCCCTGTTGGACTTTTTTAAACACACTCTTAGTTTTTCTGCAGTTACGGAGTGCAGTTTCTGGGTTTTGAATGCTGCTACTCAATGGAAGATTCACTATGCATCTGGAGGCAGTAGTAAGGTTTATGTTGTCCTTTTAGATTTGTATTTATTGCTCAGGGACAGACATAAAATAGGATTCTTCTCACAATACTTAAATAGAAGAGATCCTAGTCAGTCTGAAAAGGTTACTGAGTTGTCCTTCAGATTCTGCCTTTCAGATTATTTTCTGAAGCTATATTTTCTCAAGTTGATCATCATTGCTAACAAACCTAAGAGAAATTGTGGTACCCACTTCACCTTTTCAATCCAATACACAAAAATTTGGAAAAATATTTGAAAATTAATTAAGATTAAACTACTGCAATTTTGAAATTTAAAAACTCCAGATCATGTAAGGGATCTTATTTGACACAATTTTATATGGGATTTACCTTTGATTGTAGATATCATGAATAGCTTTTTATCTATATCTCTTTCCCAACTCCATGCCCAAATTAGATAGTGAGGAAAAAAGATTTTTCAACGCTTGTGACTAAATAATTTTTAGCCTTTTAATAATATTTGGACTACAGCAGGTAAGTCTTAGTTTAGAAGATGTTGTAGCTCTGAAATTTATCCATTCCATCTGAAAGATTTGTAGGAAACCAGGATCTAAAAATAAAGTAGTGATGAAAAAACGCCGTCATTATTCTTTTCTCAGATAATCTGTTCTTACTCAAAGATCTCAGAATAGTTATGCAGTTCTTTCATCTTTCCTTCTGTGACTCTGATGCTAATGATACACCTCAGTTTTCATTTACATGGCTAAACTGTGGTGTAAATTTATCATCCAAAAGGGATTGGTCTCAACCAAACAGTCTACCAGGGATGGACAGTCGCACATGCTATTTCCCAACTCATGAGCTAACATTATCTGAGAGAAACCTACCATGGGAAAGTAACATACCAGTCTGTGTGCTGATACTTAAAGAACATGGACAAATGAACAACAATGCCCTGGCCTATGCCTTCATTATGCTTTATCTTCTCTTACAGACAGAGCCGCTAAGGTTGTATGAGCACTGTAAATATCTCAATAAAGTAAGCAGATAAATCTTCAGTGTTACAAGGATTCATTCCCTTCCCACAGCACGTGGCCTCTAGATGTTTGCTTCACACCACTAAAAGAACAAGTATGTCTGTCTGACTAAGCCCAATATGATCCCTCCCACCTAATATTCTGAGATAATTTTCACTATTCTAATTTTTCTCTTTTTTGTTTGTTTGGGGTTTTTTGTTTGTTTGATTTTGTTTTGGTTTGGTTTTGATTTTTTTTTGGTTTTTTGGACTGACTGGTACTAGCTACCATTTTCATTTTGGCACAGCTCTCATGCTATTAACATGCTCTTAGTATAATAGGAGACAGGTCTATCTGGAGCCTTAGAAAGTAGAGCAACAATGAACCTCTGTAATTGAAATGCTAATCATCTTTTAAATCATCTTATTTTTAATAAAGTTAAAGAGAATAATTAATTTAATCTGAAAACTAGAACAGGAGCCATTCAAAATGCTGACTGCCAAGAAGTGCCTCTTTCTACCATCAGATCTACATTAGACTTGAATATTGGTTAGAGGGCATCTTTGTTTGCTTGGGATTTTGTTTGCTTTGTTTCACAGAAAGGCAACATTTTTGGTTTGTACTATAAACTAACAGACAAGACCCTCAGAATCCAAACAGCACTCCCACTCTGGACTAATGGGAAAAATGTCAGCTAGAAAAAAAAGTCCACCTTGTGCAAACTCAGTCCCTTTATGCCTTTGGTTAGGTTATAAAACAATGGGAGAAAAAAAAAAAAAAGATTTTTTTTGGAGGTAATTGTATTTCCATGCACTACCCCAGACACTTTGCAAACTCATTTTAGACCCACAAACTTACTACAGTGTGCTTTATGACACACCAAAGAGATAAACTAGGTTGACAGATTCTAGTCCATGCTATCTACTTAGTGTTTTCTGAAAATAATGCAGTTGCATACGAGGAGAGCCCTCTTGCTGAATAAGGCATATGAATTCTGTGTCTGACATCACCCATTGTATCAGACATACACACCTGAGCATCAACAAGACAAGCAGCATGTCATTATTTTGAAAAATCCACAGAAGGAAGTGATTGTTTTCTCTACTGGCTTTCCTTATGTTTTCAGGAAAACAACTGGGATGTCCCTATGTTCTGAGCAAGGACACAGAAAGAATGCATGAAGACAAAAATGTTGCTGCACAGATATTCAAAATAATAAGGTATGTCGTTATATTGCTGTGGACCAGTAAAAAAATTAATATTTTTTAAAACTTTCATAGAAGTTTTAATCATTTGTCTTTTGGTGACTACTTTACTGCTGTCCTTTAGCCTGGGCATTATATTCCATATTTTTTGTTATGTACTTATTTATCATTAACTAACTTCTCTACGCAGTTATTTTGAAAAATGGTACATTTTATTAGCATACTATTGGGCGAAGTTGAACTTCTCTATTTTAAGAAAAGAAAAAGTATGAAGTAGAAACTTCAGAGTAATTTTTTTTTTCCACCTGCCTTCAGTAAACAACCTTTAGGCATTTATGGACTGAAATGGGAAGTAGAAGACACAGCATCTCAAAATTTATCCTCTGGAAAATCTGACCACACTACTGTCTCACCAAAAAGATTTATAAACATCACAAACTTAAGTCTTCCAGAACATGACCTTTTTGCACTGTTCAGCTTTAACTTTTTGAAAACTAGTCAATGTGAAGGTCATAGTATAGGGTCTAAATATAAGTTCTTGAGTCCGGATAACCCTAGAAATTGAATTTTAAGCCACTAATACTAAGCAATTGAATATTGACTTAGTTGTGTTTTAGGGCTGATGCATTTGCTTACCTACAGGCATTCCAAGTGGCATAGCTGCAAACACCCTTGAGGTGGAAAAATTAGATGAATGTTAGTAACATTCATCTCCTTCAACTTTATTTGAACAACTTTTATCACGTCTGATAAAACCAGTCTCACTAGTATGCAATCCATGTAATCCTTGACAACACTGGAAATATGTTACCAATAAAATTTGCATTCTGAGAGAATATTTCTGTAGAATGGAAAAGCTGATATATGAATATGCTTTTAGAAGCTACATGTACACTCAACACTACAGGTGTAAATTTTCTGTGCAAAATTATTTTAATTTTTACTTGTAAGAAGTCTTGGAACCTTTAGACAGAGTTTTTGATTTTTAGTTGTTTTTAATTTTTTTCTTCCTGCTTCTCTTTGCATATTTTTTACTAAGAGATAACCATATAATAATTAATAATTATTAGCAATATGTGTCTAATTACAAAACTCCACATTTTGTTGAAATTTAAGGAGAAGATCATTATCAGTGAAGTCACTAACTCTTGAAAGGATTACAAAGTTTTGTAATGTCATACTTCAACACTTTGGCATACTAAATCCCAGTTTTTCAGTTCAAAACCTGTTTTGTCTTTGAAATTTAAAATAGTCTAACAGATTAGAACAAATATCTTCATAGAACTTCATGGAGTTCTTCCTCTTTTTTCTTTTTTTTTTTGGTGTATTTAAAACCTCTTGTGCCATTCTTGAGTCCCATGCAAGGATGTTAATGACTACAGGAGACAACTGACAAATCTCCTTCAAGTTCTCCAGTTAATATCTTGAATTTTAAAGCTCTGTTAATAAAAAAGCATGATTTGCTAATGGTCAATATGTATATGAAAAATTATTGTACTTCTCCTGTAAAATGAGTTCAAAGGTAATAATCTCCAGTGAACAGAATCTTCTCAAGATGGATTTTTATAATCACTTTGTACATACATTCATGGAAAAAAAAAATCCAGACCAAAATCTTTCGAAGTTATTTAGCTGTATATGTTTGTAAAACATTTGTGTGATGCACAGTGTTGTTTATCTGGGAACAGAATTCCTCATACTTATTCTTAGATCTTGTAGATTATGCATAAGAAAAGATGTACAATTAAGTTGTTTGACCTTTTTCCCTGACGTTATTAATTCGAGTTAGTTGAGAAGCAACGGTGCATCTCTTTTTCTCTCTATCTATTTACAAATGGTCTGCATAACATCTGTGTGCAGGTTCGGCATATGTTTCTATCTGCTGATACACACCCACATAACATGAGCCTTGCAGTACATAAATTACTAATAAATAGTAGGTCAAGTTGACCAATACATTCCAGCTGCTTTGTACTGCCCCATCCAATATAAACCTGCTGTATGCCGGTGTCATCTGGCTGATTCAGATGGACTTACAGTCATTTTGGCTTGGCGACACCACGCAAATCAGTCCACATTTATTGATGAGACTTGGCCAATACCTCCTCTGAAACCACGCAACGCATAAGAAAGTTTAACTTTCCAACAATTATTTTAAACATCCACCTTAAAAATCAGAATCTGAAGAGATAAGGTCATATTAGTGAAGATAGCCAGTAAAGGTTAACCATTTAAATCATACATCTGTAGGAAGTTAAAGTACACTACGGCAATTAAACTAATGAATATAGGTCAATACTTTAATCCCATGTCTAGTTTAATCTGATCTACAAGAAGGACAACTTTTAAACATTTTTTTTCCATGAGTGCAAATTCACTGTAAAGTTCAATGTGAAATCAAAATATCTGAAAAAGGGATGAAATCCATTTTGTTAGAAAAACAAACTTCATCAGAGACAATCTTGTAAGTGATCTGTAGCTTAAAACCTTATTTCTGCCTATTCTTAAAAAGGATATTCGTAAGATCAGAGGCCCATTAAAAAGCAGAAATGTTCAACATCTGTTTCTGTGTTTCATGAAGGCAAGACAAAGATAAATGAATACCATATGTGGAGGAATATGATTTAAAAACTCAGATTTGTTGGAATCTCCAAAAATAGGTTGCTAGGTTTGTATAATAAATAAAATCAAATATAAAGGATTT
Source organism: Cephalopterus ornatus (assembly GCA_013396775.1). Lineage (NCBI taxonomy): Eukaryota > Metazoa > Chordata > Aves > Passeriformes > Cotingidae > Cephalopterus > Cephalopterus ornatus. The sequence goes on along the minus strand of VZRE01005216.1, from coordinate 45,492 downwards.
TTTTTTTAATTCTTATCCTGAAAAATTAGAATCCCTCAATTGAAAAATAAAAGAGTGAGTCCAAAAAGAATCATTCAATAAAAGTATTTAGATTGATATCTTGGACGAATCAAGACAACATATAACATAACATATTGCCATTTACCTTTGGCATTTGTATTTTTGTTTAGTTTAGAGAAACCATAGCCTTTCAAAAACCTCTTCTGTCAGGAAAGGTTATGTCCTATGAAGGTTATCTCCTAGACTGTGGCTTGTAAATTTTTTTTTTCTTTTTCAGAGGAGTTTCCGTGTGACTATTCCCATGAAGAAACAGGCAAATCACATATCATGGGCTCCTGTCACTTTTCTTGAGCGATCAGGTTTCAGGGTGTTAAGAAAGCAAGAAGATGATGTACAAAAGAGCTGTTCAAGTTCCATGCTGCAGTAGATACTGGATGTTTGGAATTGATGATGTATTGTTTTGTAGATCACTATCTTTCGCTGATAAAGGTCTACTTTGTGGCTGAAAGAACAACATGAGTATCCACTGGCATTGACTGTAATCCTAAATGGAATGTCTAGTTGCTGTAAAACAGAAGAGGTGCAGGAAAGATGGTTTCCTTGATTTCTTGGAGCCAGGGAGATTAAACAATCCTACTGAAAATGTTTATAGAATAACACAGTAACTAACATATTGCCAAATTAAGGGAAAAGCCTAAGATGTTTTAATAATTTTAATTGATTTTGAAATTTTATGACATTTTAGGTAAGGAGAAAAAATGTTTGGCTCTCAAACAAAAAAGCATGGTTGATGGATAAACATCCTCCTATGAAAATGGTGTTCAAAAGCTAAAGTTCATACAGAAAACACAACAAAATCAAAAACAACCAACTCCCCCCTCAAAGAAACAAAACAAAAAAGAACCCCACAAATCCAAATGAACCAAACACCAAAAAATCCAAAATAAAATAGAAAAATAGCCCCCAACCACCATCCTCTGGTGTTTCTAAGAGTCCCGTGGGGTCACTGCCACTCTGTTTCAGCTTGACAAGTGGTCAAAGATAAGTGGTTTTCACAGGTTATTTGTTTTCAAGCAGTGATGCTTACAGGTCAGGGAAAAATGGAGATCACTGCTCTAGACTGTGCCTTGAGTCTTCTGTAGGGCTAGCGTAGGAATAGATACATTTCTGGAAGAACTTGTAACAGGAACCTAGAACTTGGTTCTCACTAGGAAGGCTTTCTACCTAAATGGTAACTCTCAAAGGCAGTTTCTATGCTTTCCCCCCACCATCTCCCCCGTACAGCAAGAGAAGTTCTCAGCCTTGCTCTCTGGTATGCAGAGAGATAACATGTTTGCAGACATGTACAAGGCCTCCTTTAAACAGGCATCAAAATTATACATGGAATTTTCATTTGTAGGTGCTGGATGACTTTAATTTTGCATAGTGTAGGATGTAATTACAAACAAACTGTAGATTCAGAGCTCAAAGATCAATCAGACTGGATCTTCAAAGAAAATTCATATAGTTTGGTTTACTGTTAATATATAGGTTTTCAATGAATTTCTAGATTTTCATTTTGAGGTGGAAATGCCCTTATTATGACCCTCTCCATCAGAAAAATGTTCATTTGCAGTGCAGTGAAACATGTGGTTTTCTGACTTTTGGAAACAATATGAAAATTAAACTTTCTTCAGTCACATTTTATCTTAATTTTTGAACTTTGTAGATGTGGAAATCACATAGGCAGTCCTCTTTGGAATTTATGATGCTTACCTGTATTAGGGTTGTTTTCTGTAGCTGCAAAGTATTTTAAAATACTCCCTATATAAATCAGAAAAAATAAGTGGAGAAAATTAGGTTTTATATGCAAAGTATAACATTGTCTACTGACAGATCATGTCAGGAATTTTTATCTGCATGTGGTGGACTTCAGAAAAGAAAATCTTAAGAACCAGCAAAAGAAAATGACATCATGCAAAGCCAATACTTTGGATGGCTGTATTATTTTTGTTTAGTTTATATTTCATATGTAATTAATAGTATAGTTACAATTTTTTCTAGCTGAGATCTTTGTCCATATCTGATAAAACATTAAATTCACATCAGTAGTTTGAGGAAGAAGTAAAATTTAAATCATTTAAGACAGAATAGCAAAATATTTAAAATGTTGATCATTTAACTGTGTATCTTAAGCGTACTGTCAATAATGTCTTCATGTCAAAACTGACATTAACATTAAATCTTGCCCCTCTATCATAAACACTCACGAAAGTAGGACATATGGCAGTGAGACTGGAGTGAGCAATTAGATGCCGCTGTGAATCCTTTCCCTATTTTTTTAACTTTTCCATATCTGGAGGCTCCAGACTATTGGCATGATCTCTGAGAGCAAAACAGTTGCTTTTCCAATTTAGAAAAGATTATAAAAGGTAGAGGGAGTGACCCTATTTGCATCACAAGGTCAGTATTTGGAAAGATGTATTATTTTATGTAAGACATTAGTTCTTCTTCACTGATTTGTGTTTCATTGTACTCTTGCAACTTTGATTTAGCCACCGGCTCCTTGCAAAAATAAAGACAGAAAAGAAAACCAAAATGTTGAACAATCACTTCTATTTTTTAGTGTTAAATTAATGGCAGAAAAAAAAAAAAAACCAGTGGCAAAGCTGTAAATTCTAAAATAATCACAAAATGTTGTGATGAAAAGTAAGCCCAAGTGCTTACTAACAATGGAACTCGTAAGTATATAATAATGTACAAGGTGTACATATATTGACCACCCTCTAGTAATAACAGTTTAGTATCAGTCAAGAGATTGATTTCAGTAACTTCCCTTTTCCCTGAGGATATACACCCTCGCCTTCATTTGGCAAAAGCAGCAGCACTGGAACTCATGCTGCTGCTGAATACACGGGTGTCACAACATATGCTGGTAGCTCACCTTTACCCACAATTAAATAGCTGCAAAGCACCTAATCTCACTCTACAGGGAGCAGCCATTAATGCCTAACCTTCATTACCCAGGATAACTATCACCTTTCCTGACAGTTTATATGTGACAACTCAGTCATCTGAGTTCCATTCATTCTCACAGCAGGCACTCAAGTTACAGTACTTGAAACTAAGTTGACTCCTATGAATGATCCATAGACGGTTTGAATTCCTGCCAAAGATAATGTATCTGCCGAGGAAAGGAGGGATAGGAAAAAAAAATCAGAAAAGCAATAAAAGAACAGGCTTTATGGGAAGAGCAGCCTCTTTTCCCATAAATGATGAATCAATCCATTATATTTGTAATAATCAGTGCCATGGATCCTCTTTATGTCAAGTTAAAAAAAAAACACCAAAAAACAAAAAACCAAAAAACTTGGTAAAGAGACGAATCATTATTAATTCATTCATTGCAATAACATTAATCGTGATGAGCTAATGAGATATTAATGTGGCTGTAATATGTACTTCCATAGAAATTTCACTGTAATATAGAAATTAACTAATGTACCATGGGTTTAAAGAGTTATGTAAATTGATAAATAACACTGAAAAGCTTTTCAAATAGAGGTAGGCATGAATCTATCAACACGCTACCTTCTAGTGGAGATGGGAGGGTGCCCACATCCTGCTCCCATGCCCACACTTGGAGGTAGACTAATGCTCTGCTTTTCATTTTTGGTGAGTTATAGCCTAGAGCAAAAGCCAGTCAGCTTTTCAACATCGCGGTCCTGTTCCAGGAAATATTGATGTGGGAGATTAGTAGTTCTGGGAATGGAATCAAAGCTGTGATGGTGCTTGCTGATTCCTAGGAGGGAGAGGACCACTACACAGTTATGCTTCCCAATGGAATCTTCAAAACTGACTTCTGCCATGTTCTTATGTTATGGCTAATAATTCAAAGCAGACACATCCTATATGACCAGTTCTTGAATGCAGTATTGTATGGCATGATATGGTATGGGGAACTTCTTTAAGAAATAGCAAAGGACTTTCTCCTTACAGAGTCCTTCTCACTCAACACTGCACTGAGTTGACAAGGTATTGCAGCCCTCTGCTGAGGTTGTCATCAGTGCTGAGAACTAGATGTTACTGGAGAGCATACAGTGGAGGGCATAAAAAACTAAAATATCAAAATGCATAAGAAAAACAATGAAACAAAAATAGTAAATCACCCTTCTACTTAAAGCACTGTGTAGTTCCACTGCATCCCTAATCTCACCTAGCATTTATTTTCCATGGAAAGTTGTAAAACTCTAAGATGATGGTGAAAATCCAACTTGGAACAGTCAACTGGACTAAACCTTCTGCCTTTTGGTCCTTTCAGTCAATATTTCCATGAGTATATGAATTCACATTACCTATAGAAGAGATACAATTTTCTAGTATAATCTAACCTAATTTTTTCCCTGAAGTATTACCTGCACATTACCAGATATACTAAACGTATTTGGGCTATAATTAATATTTTCCCCATGCAATAAATACTGCTACTAAAAATGCCCTATGTTCCATTAGGAAATTTCTTCCTTTTAATCAGTAGATTTAATAAATTTAATCTTCCAAAGATATCCATTATCAAAGAATTTTAGTGTTAAAGTTAGTTCTGGAACTATCTTGGAAGCTCAAAACATGTAAGTTACTATGTTTCTAAAGTTCCCATATTTATGCTTTCTTTGAATGAACAAGTTTCAGTGCAGTAAGCAGCATGTAGCAACATACACTGTATCTCTGGTTCTACAGTTCTGGATTCTTGGTTCATATTTGTAGATGCCTTACCTATACAGAGCACCAAGGTTGAACCAGTTTTTCTATAGGATTTTAGTCTTTGTATTTGTCTACAGCAAAGTCAGTTGTCGACTTTAATCTGAAATATTTATATATATGTTGTATATATTAATGTATGTATTAGATACACAAATATCCAGATTAGTTTTTTCTCATATGGAAAGGCAAGGGGGAAAACAACGATTCCACAAGGTAAAAAGTCATGAACATAGTTTGTAGCCATCAACAATATTTGTGCTTAATACTATAGCCTATTACCACAAGAAATTCTTCCTACTATACTTTTAATCAACAGAACTAAGCTGGGCAGTTAAAACTTCCTGACTTCCATCTTTTGTCTGTCTTGCTAGGTGACTGATAACCCTCAAGAAAAGCACACTTTTTATAACTGCATAATACAATAGGACCTAGATCATGGTTGACATTTTTACTGAGACCCTATCAAATGGTCATAAACAATTATTCAAAAGGAGTTTTTTCAATGAATGAGAGTTGTGATAAACCGGGAAGGTTAATATTTCTGTTAAGAGTATAGATATCTATTTATTGTATAAGCTGAATCACCACAGATATACCACAATATTCTCAATAACAGAAAAAAATATTTTTGAATGAATTTTTGTTAAAAATCTCTGGTATATGATCACAAAAGATTTTTCTTGAAGAAATGGGTATTCTCTCCAAATTTCTACATGGTTTTGTAGCAAGAGAGAAAATTATACAGCTTGAGGTAAAGTGGACATGGGATAAAATTTGGCTAGTCTTAAGTATTATTTTAACTTCAAGAAATATCACTTTCACATACCTGTAACATTAATTTAAAATTATTTCAATTTATTCTATTACAAATCAGGAGAAAGAAGTCCCAGTATTTTTAGAAATGTTCCATATTAAGCAGGGGTTATTTAAATTGACAGAGTTAGCTTGAAATAATTAATCAGTATTATAATGTTGATTTTAATCCAGTTACCTGACTATTCCCCTTATTCTTTTAAAACCATGACAGGCATATCAAGAAAATAATAACAATGGACCCTTATTGTTCTCTCACCTCGATTGTTTAGTTTCAAATATTTTAACAATAGACGGTTTTCAGTGTGCTTCTGACACAATGCTGCAATTGCAAAAAAAAAAAGAAATAGAGGACAAAGTGAACTTCAGTAACTGTTATTCTCGTAGTAAATCACAGGCCTCTTATATCTTAACCCCATCTTGCATTTTCTTAGCAAATGGATTGGGAATTTACTTTTTTTTTGAGAAACAAGTCCAAAATGTAACATTCCTGAAAGCACTCAGTAAGCCTCCAAGTCTCTTGATGATACCCAGAAACATGGTGTTTCCTGGTTTGTTTTCTTTTTAGAAATGGAAAAATAATTATAAAGCATATTGTACTAATAAATCAAAACAAGCGCTTGAAATAATCTCATAAAATGTTATGGCCTAAATAATGCCCTTCATCAGTATTCTTTGTTTAACATTTTATGTTTATTGATAAATGAAGATGCATTTAAATAATTCAAACAAAACATTAGCTGCAAGCAAGGAATTAATAATTGATAGGACTGGAAGGGCTTTTTTTCACTTGGGAAATAGATAATATTAGCTTAATGTGGGGCTGTAGGAACAGAGGAAACGTAATGGATCTGCCTGCTTTAAACTGATGATTGTTATTGTGGTCAGAAAGTTGCTACAAAGGCAAAAGCAGGACAGCTCTGTAACTGCAATAGATTTCACTCATAGGAGCTGACAATGCAAGTTGTGGTTTGATATGCCGGATTTATATAAGGGAGGAAGTCTAATAAACTTAACATGCATTAAAGGGAAAAAATACATGCTGTTAAACTTAAGTTTGAGAATTTTCAAAGAACAAAACCACGATGGTTTTGGTGTCTAAAAATGTTTCCTTCAGCCTCCTCTTTTATGAATATCTTCATCCAGAGTTTTCTCTAAGTCTGGGATCCACTACTAAGGATACAGTAACAAGCAAACCAATGCATTCTGAAGGATTTTCAGAGGAAGACCATTTAGTCTAGAAACACTCACTGTAAGGTTTTATTTACATTTGCCTGTAAAGATGCCAAACTCTTCCATCTGCACATTTGAACATGGAGCTGTAGAAAAAAAAAGCTTCATCAGGTCCTTTCTTAGGAGGGAATTTTCTGCTGTTGATCTTCAGGTTGTGCCTGGTGATAGCAAAACCCACAGAATTACTCCCAAATCAGTTGTGCAACTCCCACTTCCATTTGTTTTTGGAGATATGAGATTTATGGTGATCTGAAAGTCTACCAGATGATATTTTCATTTCTATATGGTGTTTTTAAATCCATAATCCAGATGTTCATACTACATTCTAGCAGCCAGAATTTGCATTTGCACATGGAACAAACATTTGACTTCATTAGCTTGATATGTAGGACAAAATTTTAAATAAATAAAATAAAAATATTTTAGCACAACTCTGTAATAATTTCATAGGTGTTACTGGTCCAACAACATAAGACTGTCCAGGTATTTTACTACACAATTAGAAAATTAATGTTCTTCTAATCAAAAGCTTTTAAACAGTCATAAATAATAATATAAAAACTGTAATCTGATCTGAAAACCAATAACATTTTCCAGGTTTTAAAAGTAAGTTCAAAAGATTGCAGCTTTATTGTACTTGACCCTGACTATTAAAAACAAAGCTGTTATGATATTAGGGGGTTTCACTTAAAGGTAGTGCTAGAACAGCCAAACACTTCTAATAAAAATATCAAATAGAACATTCTTCATTACTTAAACCGTTGTATCTTGTGTCATCACTTTTGAAAGCTGAGTGTGCCGTATTACTGAAAATGAACAGTTGTGTTTTCTACCTATTTTCCTCAGGGGTAAGTGGTTATAAAGGGATCAAGGCAGTGAAGAATCAAGTTCTGTGTCTCTAGTTGTGTGTGCCAAGTTCATACCTGAGCATCTCCCAGAATAGGTTTTCTTAAGCAAACAGATTGTAAGCCTGCACAAAATTGGTTTCAGAAATGCAAATGGGAGAAAGCAGCTTTGTTTTCCAGCCATTGCAACACTCGACATGACATTTAGATAGACTTGCTTGCATTGACAGTAGGCACATATGTCTACTATTTTGTTTTAAAATATAAGTATTGCTTTTAATAACAACATTACAGCTGTTCACAAAATGACGCCTCTAGACAGAAGCACTACAATGAAAAGAGAGTATCAACAGAAGGACTGTATCTGCACGCAACTCTGCAGTTGCCAAGAAATGAAGATACAACATATGGTCATTTTGTAAAGGTGAGCTGAACAAAAAACAAGCAGCAACCTAGCCAATTTTTGTCATTTGAATTCTCCTGTTCAAAACCCAATTTAGTTTCATATGACTCTTGCTAATTTGAATGATAAATTTATTAAAATACGATACAGCCAGCCCTGCAACTGGGAAAACAATTTAAAAATAAATTTGTGGAATGGTATGTTGCCAATTTTTCACTTATCTCGAGCTATCCTTTAAAAATTAATGTATAATTTTGCAGCAGAAGAATCGAATGCTATTAACAGCTTGCTAGTGTGAAGAGAGGAAGTTGTAACTTATATTAAATATCCCACTGTTGATATGCCTATGAATGTCTTCCCTTGATTTATCTGTTTATTGAACTGTCTTGGAAGAGCCACTTCTCTTAGGAATGCATAGGGGAATGTTAACATAACCCAAGACTGATAATCTTTCTGGACATCACCCAGAAAATGGCAAGATTTAGGAAAAAATTGATAAGCTTGGAAATGTTTAATTTCCCACTGTAACAATTTATAGACTCTGTAGGGAAAGCGTGGGCTCCAGACAAGCTGCTGTTTTAGGCAACATTACTGTTTTTATACTTGAGTGGCCAACAAAAATTCATGCTTGTGTGGGTTTTTTCATCAACAGAAAAAAAATCAGGTCCTTGATCTAATTCTGTTTACTGTAATGAACATATATATCTCTGGCTCCCTGAGTGCCTGAGGAAACTAACGGGAAGAAAGCTTTTTTTCACGTACAGCACTGTATCTCAAGCTGCTCTTTCCTTTTTTTTTTTTTTTGCTGTTTTAGATCTTTTTGCAGATGCACTCTGCCCCATTCATGGATGGTATTTTCTCAGCATTTCCTCTCTTTTTCTCTATTTCTCAATGTCCCACTTGTCCACAAAGGCAAGAAAGATGAGAACTTGTGAGAGAGAAATGCCAGTCTGCATCTCAGAGCATCTACCTAATTTCCAGGAGCAAGTCCATGGCTGTGGCAGGGTTTCTGACCAAATTGTTGTCACTGTTTCTGACTCCAGAGTCAACACCAGTGTAAAACTTCAGATGATCACACTAGCTGGTGGTCAGAACAGGAGTAAGGTTTGTTAAGACTGCAAACACTTGAATCTGGGTCAATAGGACAGAGCAGTGGGAGCGCTGAGAAAAGATCAGCACTCACTAATTAGGACAGTACTCAGCTATCCCTATCTAAGAAGCATCTTTTGGTTTAGGGGGAAAATCAGACAAAATATCCAGCCGTGCAATGTTTTGGTTGATCAGGTTAGCCACCACATTTTCAGTCAGTTCTGCAGGTGAATCAAATACCACAGCATTTCCCCTACACACACTGCAGAGAGTACAGTGAGATCCACCCTCACTTTTAAGATCTCTCCAGAAGAGAGTTTCAGTTTAACTCACTGCTTTTCATGGGTTAAGGTTGAAGGATATCCGAAACGCTAAGTTTCAGATATTAAACTGAACCCATTGTACTGCCAGTCTATTTTCTGCAAAGGATGTGACTTCTGGAGTCTACCATGTAGCCACTGTAGGCGTAGCTCCCTTTAACCCCCAGTAATGTCACTTTCCAAACTATCTACCACTCAAATACAGTCACCAAAGTCAATGTACATCTGGTAATTAGTGAGAAGGATGAGTCAACCCTTTCTCTTTATGATAACAGGAAAAATAGCTCGTGTAACACAACACTGTACATTGATCCTTTTTTGATAAAGTGAAAATGATTTTGCAGAGGCACCAGATCATCAGGAAAATAGGTGAGTGTATATCTCTACACATCTTTGATAAGACAGTCCCTTGTGCTTTAGATACTGTTCTAATCCATTCAGTGCTCCAAAATATAGACAAAAAAAAGGGAGTACAGTGCAAGCTGAAGAAATGAAAGTAATATTGAGAGCTGTGACCTCAATTTAAGAAAAGCTTAATGAAAAAATATATTACCTAGAGTGAGGATGAAGTGATAACATGAAAATTATCTTTCCATTTCTAAAGATTGTTTGGATTGAAAAAAAAATATTTGTGGGGTTAAAAGGCTATAACAGATAAAGATGACAAATTTTAGTAAGGGTAAATTTTTGCTGAATAGCAGAAAAGACTTGTTTAGCTTTCCATAGGCTATGAAATAGAGTTTCTCATGGGAAATGAAGAAAGTCTGGGAATTTTCAGAACAAATCTGAATGAAGTGTAGAAATCTTTACTGCAGTGCCGCAGATGTGACCATCTTTTAGTTCTAATTGTGTGTGTGTTTGTGTGTGTGTGTGTGTGTGTGTGTGTGTGTGTTATAAAACATCCTATTGGGCATCCAAGTTTTACTTTAGCTATTTTATGGTAGTTTTGGATGTGGTTTTCTTATGCTTATTTCCCTTTAAAAAAAAAAAAAAAAGAAACAACAAACAAACTTCTCCTGGGAGATAATAATCTTTTCTATTGGAATGTGGAAATCTGGAATAATGAAAGAACATAAGAAGTATTTATTATGCATTAAAAAAAAGTTCATAGGTGTTTTTAAAAGGATGACTATTCATGGGAATAGACTGTTTTTATGTAATTTTAAAAATTATTTTCCCTTTATGCGGGCCAGTTTAAGCTTAAATAAATCTCAGTAGAGAAGACAGATCTCAGCAAAACATTTCATTTTGAAAATTCAAACCCAATTTTTTTTCTCAGAGTTTAAAGATACTTTTAGGTTCTTTTCTTTACATTTTGTCTAATTTAGGCCCTACTCCTGACCTTGTTACACTTCCTTGAAAACAAAATAAACGTTTCCTCCTCAAATTACTGGAAGCATACTTAATTCTTCTACTTGACAAGGTGTCATTTATTCTATTCTATTCTATTCTATTCTATTCTATTCTATTCTATTCTATCCTATTCTACTTCATTGTATTCAGAGACTTTTCAAGACATTCACTGTATCTTCCAGATTTTGAAAGAATATTCTGTTTCTCTGATCTGCCTCCTTTCCAGCACTGAATAATGATAAACAGATCTTGCAAAAATCTTTTCACTGATGTTTAAACTGAGGAACAAAATTCAGAGAGAGATAAGGTATCACTTTACACCAAACATGTTACTCAAGCTGTATGTCCTACATCTTGATTTGATGCAATGTTTATAAAAACGCATTTTTTGTATAATGCCATGAAGTGATGACAATCTGCTCTACTGTCATGGTGTGATGTTGAATTAATAGGAAACAAGGTGAGGGCAGAGCAGGCAATCATTGTATGTGTTAACTTCATGATTAATCATTGGGTTCTTAATAAAGCTTTACTTTACAGAACAGACTGCCAAATATTTTTGTCACTTCTACAATATTTTGTCAAAATATATGACCTTGAAAGTCACCTTTGAAGTTATCTTAATATTTCATGCAACTGCGATTAATGCAGCTTTTATGAACTTCAGTGAGAACACACCTGATGTGTAAAATAATCCCTAACAGAGATTGAAATTCCTAAAAATAGATCATATGCAGTGAAGCAAGTTGCAAGAGAATGCAGTGCATTTCTTTCAATTTAACTAAACTTAGTGCATGCTATTTATTAATTATGCTAGAATGTTTTTCCTTAAATAGAAAATAGAATAATTGGTGCACTGCATTGCCATCACAGTTTGTGAAATCTGTTTCACAGGCTACAGATAAATAGTCTTGATAAGTTTCAAGATCATCAACTGCCTACTTCAAAATTGTTAGTTTCTTGTCTTGCCGCACTATTTCAAGAAGAACATCACACATGTCCTTAGTGCAGAGATTTGTCATGACATAAGCTAGTCTTTTCTTCTCACATCTCAGTGCAACTACTTAGACCTTTTGCATCAATGGTATATAAGATCATCAGCTGTTCTTGCTTACAGACCAGACTTTATCTAACAAACTCAGGCTGATTTTCAGTACTTGTTGATATGACTATTGTCTCCATGATAAGGGAACTGTAGTCAAAATGCAGTGTCACACTATAAAGGGTGAGTTAAGGGAGCATAGCAAACAAAAAAATTCCGGCCCCATGAAACTTAAGCTCCAAGTATGAACAAGAGACAGAAAATAGAGCACAAACAGTAATTTTTACTAATTTTTTTAGACACCATAGTAAAATAGAGTTGAAAGAACAGATTGGTTGTAGACAGAATAGTTTCACAGATATTGTTTTCAAGCATGGAGATTAGCCAAAAGGAAAGAAATAATGTGCTGATTTCAAATTTAACTGAATAACAAATGAAGCTCTAAAGAGGAGCTTAGCTAGATGCAGTTTTTAACATATTGACAGTAATCCAAGGTTAAAGTGGGATTAAGTTATGAAGAATCTGAAAAATCTCCATTGAAAAATTTTCAATGGAAAAAAGTTTTCTGCAGGGGTTTTTTATCAAGAAAATTTTGCCTGGTCATTCTTCCTGAATTTGGTTAGAAGACTGATTAGGTAATATCATTAAACTGTACGCCTTAATAATAGAAACCACTCCTTTTTGGACCTAATTTATTCACAAAATACCCTTAGATTTTCTACAGCATGCTTGTAATGCCTATGTGATCTGATTGAATCAAGGCCTTCAAATTCTTACCTGTCAAATCTGCTGCTCAGCTATTCTTTGTTCAAAGTCAGTATCACAGATTCACTAGCATTTATCTATTGCAAATATTTATAGTATTGCAATACTTTATTGATACTTGGCCCTCCAAAGCCACCCTGAGTTTGCTGCACCTATTGCTTCTATTGGCTAGCTTACTGCTGCTTTCAGGTGTGAGTAAGCAGGTAACCAGCAACAGAGACGAGCGGCTAAGAAACTTTATGGAAACTATGGAGTGTGAGAGTCTGAAGGTTATTTGTAGTGCAGTATGTTCTCTCTGTTTTACTGAGAAGAATCAAATGTCGAGTTTCATTGTTTCTGTACAGGGAGGTCAGTTTTCAGCTATCTGGTAAAGATAAATCGTACAAATTTCTGCGAAGAATGTAATTTTTACTGCTTGAGAAATTGTTTGAGACCTTGTAACATACAAGCTGAGCATTAGCAAGGCTAAGAGTTCCTGGAACAAGACAGTCCTGTGCTTGTAAAGGAAAAAGAGACTTGACAAAAGATATTTGAAACTCCATCTGTTGGATGATAGCTCATTCAAATATTTTTGCTACAAGTGAAATAGAGATACAAAGTCCATCTTTTGGAGTGTTCACAACAAACTGCAGTATGGTTTTTGAGAAAGTAGATGGTCAAAATCTCTATTTAGATTCTCAATATTTTCAAAAGTTGGTCAGGATTTGTAAGCTCAGGCTCTGGCTGAGGCTTCCATGCAAAAGAACCTTATCTACCTCTCTCTTTGTGACTTTCTCTCCCTCCATTTTCTGTTTGTTCTTATAGTGATACTGAGGCTTGGGTTCTAAAATAATAGCCTAAATAGTACATATTCCTCTAATGCAATGAAATGTGTATTTAATAGATGATGTTGGACAAAAACCACATTGTTATTATATATCAATTATATATGATTGTATTCTGATGCTAAATTAGTATAAGGTTATTAGTTCTGACATAAACTAGATGGTCTATTCTGCAAGCAAGACAAATGTTTTCATCAGAATTCATTTAAATTTTCCTTTTTTAAAAATTATTATACATAAGTATTAACTACTACTTAATTCCAAGCCTGAAAACAAAAAAGAATGTTACAAAAATACAGTCTCTGTATTTCTCTCACTCCCAGAACCTGTCTGTAGCTCCATTTTTTTAATGCTATAGAATATATTTATGTGTAAGAGAACACCACAAGAGTAAAAAGGTGCTGTCTGAGAAAACAAAGAACAATTAATGAAGAAAAAAAAAATATCTACAATGGAATGCCTGTTATTTGCCCTTAAGTGATACATTAGGTACAGGAAATCATATTACAATTTGATGTATGTGTCACTTTAGGAGTGATTTTTGGATTGTGGAGGTAGCTTGTCTGTCGTATGATGTAAGTACTTTCATTGAGTAGGTAAGTATGTAATAGCTAAAAGCCTCATAAATCAGTTAAATGTTCTCCCAATTTATAGAGAATATTTGATCTGAGAACATTACCACCTGGTGATCCACTGAGAAAAAGAGAAGACATTGAGAGTGATAGAGATGAATATCTTGGATAATTTTTGGGGTATGTGGTATCTGGGCCTGGCTCTCCATTGCTTGCATCTTTTGTATTCATTAACACCTGTGCAAATGTAATATTCTACCAAATTAAAGTTTTATACCTACTTACTTTAACACTTTTATAGCTGCTTCCCATAGGGGTAGAGTAACACAGAATGAAACACAGGATGGGTTTTTAATCCAAAGGTCTTTCTCTTTTAGACAATAACAGCAGTTAACAAATCACATGTTTGAGGATTATCTGAAGTATGTAAACAAGTCCAAACTAAGTCCAAGCCATTGTTTTCAGCATTACAGTCCACTCTATGTAATTAAACTAAAGAAGTACGACTTTTTCTGATTTCAAGTACAAGTAGCCAATGTTCTGTCTCTGCATATTAATTTTTTATTGGAACAATGGGGGACTTTAAAGTATTTATAAGTACATACATAAATATATATATAAACTATATATAAAAGAAACAATACTATATGGATTCACTTTGATTCTCCTTTACACGATTCTTTATATAGTACTTAGTAAGTGCATTAAAAGTATTTAATATTTAGCAGCACCTGTTGATAATATCATAATCTGTACACCATGATAAGTGCACGTATTGGCTGAAGCTGAACTTTCGAACCTGTTGCAACGTAAGACAGCAGTGTTATTTATTTGTCATATTGAAGTTATAAAATGAAATAACTTCTATTTTCTGTGGTTACTCAAGAAAAGTTGTTGAACAAGCCTCTGATTGCTAAATGGATACTTCAACATATTTTTGAAAAACTATGATTTGTGAGGGCTCTGATGCTCTGAGGAATTGCTTGTTGGATTGTTCACCTATTCATATTTTATACTTCCACTTTAAGTCTCATCAGAGGCCTTTAAAAACCTGGTTTCACTGAAACTCATTTTTCAACAGGAGAGTATGGAAACAGTGGCAGTCTAAAGTTTCTTATCCTCTTCATTTCTGGGCCACACAATGGGTATATAAGGCATCAATCCCTGGAAACATAAGGCACTGTAAGATTTATTGTGCAGGTGAAATGATTAAAATTTCTCCCTTTAAAAGCAATTGTCTTTGCATGTGTAATCCTTTCTGGATATTTCACCCAGCAGTTTTGGACTGATTCATTGAATTTTTTGGGGGGTTAAGGGCAAAAGATTGTCTATCAAGATGGGTCACACTACTCCTTGATTAAAAAAAAGCACTGCCTCAAGTATCTTACATTAGAATGTCCAAAGTTACTATCACCACAAAACAAGTATATAAAAAAAAAGTGGGTGGTTTCATATATCTGTCCATGCAGAACAGAAGACAATGAAAAGATGCTAATCCTAATAGAGGTACAAGAATAGAAGCAACTTTTTTTCCTACTCCAACTCTTTTAGGTTCATGAACTGCTGTTCATTTGAGCTATTTGGTGCAAAGACCCCATGCACATAGGCTTGCATGTGAGCTAGGCTTGCTTGAGCATCAGCAGGCCCAGCAGTAACAGAGTCACAGAGTGCTTCTGTGTTTCTTTACAAACTCTGCCTCTAGGAACAAATATAGCCCAGTCTTATGAATTAGATCCAGGCTGCTAAATTGACACCATGCCTCTCACCACAAATTACATTTCTATACTCCATGCCACTTGAATTCTACCTGACCACTGTGCTGGCTCTGAATGACACTTAAGGTCAATCTGTACTGGTATATGATCTGCTTAGTAAGGTCTATAAAGCACTAACAAGGTTAGTTATTTCTGTTGAAGAATGGTCCTGTTCAATTATCCTAATAATTCCTCTTTGACCTTAACCTCTTTAAAAAACAGAGCTCATGCATTATGCCTTAATTCTAGCTTTCCTTTCTTCAGAGTATAACCAAACTCTTTAAATTTTATTTTTGCCTAAGTTTTCCCATGTTAAATACACCTTCCTAAAAACTCTTCTGCAGCCCTATTTAGCCAACCCACACTGCCATCTATTTTTTTCTCGAGAAATCTCTTTCACATGCAGAAACACATGCACGGTGAAAACTACAAAAAATTAAAACATGAGTTTTAAAAGAAAGTCAAGACTTAGATGCCCAAAGTTAATAGAATTAGGAAATAAAAGAACAAACTTAAGTCTGCCTCTAAAAACATAATGTCGATTTCAAGACTGTGATCAACATGAAATTTTCCTCAAAATCAAATATATATCAATGTCAGGAAATTCTAATTAAAAAAATCTTGCTGGTTATGTTGCTGGGTTTTTTTGTTCTATGTAGTCCTGATGGAAAACTTCAGGCATTCTTTGTGAAAAAATGCAAAATGCTGAAGTGCAGATTATTAACTGCATTTGTCACAGTGATGCCAGCTGTAAAAAGTATTAGTGTGATCCTTTTAATCTAGAAATGAGCTTAATCGTAGTATAGATGTTCTGTCATCAACTTGCTGTCAAGATAAATAACATTTCTCTACTGTATCTACATGACAAATGTCAGTCAAAGCAAGACAGAATCCTTTAAAGTAAAACTGTAATCTATAAAATATATATCTTTGTGAAAGGATTGATTTAAAACATCACATGAAACCATTTGGCTTTGTAACAAAACACTGTTAATTTTTTACAAGTGATACTCTCGGGCAGTTTTATATAACTAAGGAACTTGAAGTTCTAGAAGTAACTGTACGACTGGCCAATGCAAGAGAAAAGATCGTGCTTAGGACAAAATTTTGGTTATTTGTCGTTACACTTGTGCCTTAGTTGTGCTCAGGGGTCCTCATCCAACTTCTATTGAAATCTATGAGAGCTGGAAAGGGCCATCACAGCATAAGCCTTGTGCTTAGGTTTTTTTCACCTTGATGTAAAAAGAGTAGTCATATGGCTTTGAGCATGTGAGAGGGGAAGAACTCCTGCTTCAGGAAAGGACTTTGAGGATATTGTTTAAGGTGTAAAGGGAGTTAGGCACCTAACTTCGACTTATGTCTTTGAAAATGCTTGCCTTGCCATCTAATAAAACAATAGTACAAAAATGTAAGTACAGATTCCTTCTCAGTGAGAAGTGATTTTTTTTCTCCTTGAATACATCATTCTTCAGATAATAAATGGAAACGTGTTTTGAAATGTTTCATGTCACTATTACTATGATCCCACTAAGGTCATCTATCTACAAAAGGTTTGGCTATTTCCAAAGACATATGCTAAACAATACTAGACTTATTTCAATACTAAATATATTTCACAAGATTTCCACTTACTTTGCCAATAAATGCATTAATGTAAATTAGGATAACTACTTGTGCAAAGGTTTACATTTTTCAAAGAGAAACAATTGATTAATCTTCTCATAAAGATATTGATTGTTAACAAATTCTGACATACTGCCTGCTTTTGCAGATAAAGTCATCAGGAATTCTAGTCAGTTCCAACAAAAAAACCCATTATAAGACTTCTAAGTTATATGTGGATTGAAAAATCTTACTTCACTTTTGGAGAAAACAAGTGTGTTGAAAAAAATAACTAGCACTTAAATTGTCACATGCAAGAATCAACGTCTGAAGATATAAGTGAAACTTTATGAGGAAACTTAATTTTTTGATAAATACAAGTTATTTGAACTCCAAGAAAAACTGATCAACTCCATACAAAAAAGATTGCTTGGCATGTACAATTCTGAACTATACTGTCTGCTTTGAATTTTTTTTTCCAAAGGTCAAACTTACTGGCCACAAGTCATCCACTTGCTGAGGAACCTCTGAACTACTCACATGATTTCCTCCAGCTGTAAACACTGAAAGACTGATGTGCACACTCTTGTTTTTCTTGGCTGAATAAAGTGCCTCTCTATATTTTGGTGACATTTCTACATTCACCTTTCAGGAAGTAAACTATCGCAAAATATGGAAAGTAAACTCTGGCTGTGATTCCTTGTAGATCAGTTTTACACTGGTGGGTTTCTATTGCATCAACAGAAATACTTCATGACTTTCAGCAACATTTATTCTTTTTTTGTGGGAGCAGGTGTTTGTTTGTTATTGCAGGTTGGTTGGTGGTATAATAACACAGCTAAAACATATAATTGCATGTATGTACACTATTACTTAATGTGTAAGTATTTATCCTTGTAAATGACCCTGAGATTTTAGGATGAATGCTGAAAATCAGGCACTGTTTTCTGTCATATATGATGATATATTCCTACATAATGATAGGAAGCTTTTCCTGTCACAGAGAATTCTTTGTACATCTGATAGCAGACTATAAAAGTAAAAACAAATTCTAGACTTCTGTGACTTAAGTTTTTTCTAGAATGCTCTCAAGAAACTGCAAAAGAGAAATAAAACATATCTACTGATAATTTACTCCTTAAGGATTTATTATTTTTTAAATAAATAAAAGTGAGAGTGTTTCTGAAGAATGTAAAGAACTTTCATGATTTGAACCATCTTCTAAAATTTCAATCACAGTGTTCACAAGAATAACAGCTACAGTTGCATAGAAAAATAACTATATCTTAGCATTTCATATATCTGATTAAAGATTTTGAATCTGTAAACCTAGCAGCTACAGTGTTTAAGATGTCTATGAAATTGTGACTATTAGACTGAAAGTGACTTTTAATCTGCTATTTCTATCACCTTTCTCCTTTAGAGCTCAGCTTATTTAAAGTACAGATGTTATCAGTTCCTCCATTTTTTAAAATATCTGTATCTAGTAAAACAGTAGAATTACTAGTTGCTTTTTCTGATTGCCTCATACTAACAATACATGCCTGTTATATGTTATTATACTCCTTTTCAGCTCTGTCATCTACTTCGTAGCCCACATTAATGAAAATGACAATTGACTCAAGTCCTCTTTTTTTCCTTCAGCAGTCCTACATGGGAAAATAGTTCTTCAAAATAGAAGAGGAAAAAATAAAACAACAGGAAAACATTCAGATTCCCTGTGAAATGAGTGAGTTGGATTCAAAATCACTCATATATCTCATGCACAAACAAAATACCTTGTTCCTTTTATTTTTTTCAACTTATACCACAGACAGACCAGACAATACAGTTCTCTGACAATGGCAGCTCTGTAGAATCAATTCAATATACAGCCTTCCATAAATAAAATCAAGTGGTGAAAGCCAGCCAATACAGGGAACAAAAGGCAATTCCCCACCAGAGCATCCAGCACTCCAGTGCTCTGACTCATAATGCCAGAAGTGCCACCCAGTCCACGGTGCTTGCAAACTTCCTTTCTTGGTATGTCGTTTTGTGGCATTTTTTAACAGGTCCTTTGTGTTTCTTCATCCTGTACTGATTCACTTGCTACTTTTGAAGATTCTCAGAAATTAGAGGAACATAACATCAAAACAGATTGCCTTCTACAATGAATGAATCCCTCTGAGGACCATCCAGACACAGTTTAGTGAGCTCTGGCTGTAGTTTAAGTATATGCCACTTCAACGACTCTCAGGGAAAAAAAAGCCAACTGTTTCATAATATTTATGTTTCATGGCATAAATGCTCTATTTCTTAAAGGTATTTCATTGCTTTTATATTGCCTGTCATTCGTTTACAATAAACAGTTTTCTGTTTACTCTGATTGTGCAGCAAGTAATAAAGCCTAATACTTATATATTAGAATACTAAGTAATAATTTGTGATAATTAAAATACAATTATGTAATACTTAATGATGTCAAGGTAGGACTAACTTTTCCCGTTTGCTTCATTTGACATTTCCAATTTAAAGCTCAGACTTATAAACAAAGGCAAAGTTACAAAACCAAATGTGCACAAGAAGTTTTTTACAAGTACCTGCTTTGTAAACTGTATCATCAATAACATTCACAGATTGTTGCTGTGACAACATCTTAAGTTGTTGTTCTAAATGATCACATGAAAAGAGTTTTCTCACTTTATTTGTAGTTGAAGAAAAGGACTATAAAGAAGAAATTTGTACAGTCACTCATTCATATGAGTTATCCAGACAGACTTACAGCTACTTTACAGTTCTGCTTCCTCTGTCAAGGTCTAAGAACAGCCAGAGGAAAAGGTCTGAATATCTCCCTTTTTTATGATTTTCAATCCAAGTTGTTTAGAAGACTGAGCACAGCCCAGGCTACTCCTGTATTTTGTAAAGGTGTCTCTTGGTATGAACTGCTGCCTGGGAGAGGACAATGGCAGTTTTTAATGGTGAAGCCTCTCCAGTCGTTTGTTCTGTTCTTATGACTTGGGCAGCATGGCTCCCACCACCTGTGTGATGAGATTTATACTGTTTTTACTGCTGTGCCATCCAGTGGCAACTTCCTTCTGATGGCCAACCAGCCCACAATGGTGGCATTACCTTCCTGTGATACTGACATACTTTCAAAGGAAAATTTGAAAGCCAAAAACCTTTAATGACATAGGCTTTCTAATAGCGGAAATAGGACAAAATTTATCCATCCACCTCTATGCAATCAGATTTCCAATACTGCAATAAACACTTTATCATGCAAATGGCTGGGAATTAAATCTGATGATAAATTCTTTCTTTCTTTCTTTCTTCTTCAGTGGCATAGATCCATGCAGCAGGTGTCTCTGAGGTTAGGAATGGGATTCTTGGGAATCTGATGCGTCCCAGACCTCCTCCTGAAGGTGTGTCCCCTCATTTTCCACAAAGTTCTCCTATCTTCATCAGGAAATGGTAATTCCTACCAACCCTAATTAGTGTCCCTTAGAAGCTCTCCACTGGGTTCCAAGCCACTGTGTATCCTGAGCTTTTTGAGCTTTCTGCATGAGCAGTCTGAATGACATCTGGTAAGTATATCTGATCAGATACCAGGTAAATTTCCTGCATCCTAATTACTAGTGTGTAGAATTGAGATCAAATGCTGAAGAGATTTTAACTCATACCAATCTGATTGTTTCTTATAACTGTTATATATTTTAATTTCAGCCAAATTTTCAGTCTCAGTGTTTCTTGACCTCCATGATGTCTTTTGCAGTGGGTACTGAAGTTCATTTTTGTGCTTAAGGAAGAAAGGTATTTTGGAGCAACAGTGTTTTAATTTCTTCTTCCGATTTCTGAAGAACCTTACTTTCCTTTTTCATGATGCAGAGATCCTCAGTCTTTATCATCCATTCTCTTCAATAAAATATGCAACTTGATTACAGAAATGTTTTTTCTTTCAAAAATAAAATCCCAAATCTTTCTAGTCTCTTTCATACAAGTCTATGCAATTTCCAAATTCTGTTTCTTGACCAAATCATCTCTAAATTCTCTAACTTTATAGAAATCATATGGCCTATGTAGGGACAATACTTTAGATACGAGAAAAAAGTGATGTATATCAATGTGTTACATAGTTTCACATTATTCTCTACCACTTCTTTCATACATCCAATATTTCATTTGCTCTTCAAATGCAAAAGCACATTGAACTTCAGTCTTCATTAATCTGTTTTCATTGATGCTGAGGTTCATTTCCTGAGCTGATATGATTAATTTAGAAGCATGTGAGTGGTATGAGCACTTATGGTGTTTCCCTTCCTGTGTTAGCTGTTCTTCTTTATGCTATGACTGCTGATTTTCATCTATCACTGTGTTGTCTGTTCATTTTTATATGTATATTCAACAAATCCCTTCTCTTGATTAAAATTCTCAGTTGTTTCTATTTTATCTGGTCTCAGACCCATTAACATAACATATGCATATCTTCCTATGGCTGTGTTTTTTTTAATAGCTTATAGTAACACACCTTGTCAAACACATCTTAAAACACTAAATACATTATATGTACTGATTTTCTCTTTCCCCCTCTTCTATTAGTACATGTAAAGAAATTGAACACATTGAATCTCCATTGTCACAAATCATACTGTTTTAACTACTCTTATTAGATGATCTTCCGGGTGTTTTACTATTCTCCTTTGAAATATAATTTCAACATTTTTGCAAGATACAGTTTTAAGGTTTACTTCTCTGTAAATCCCTGCATCACCAACAGAGTATTTAAAAAAAACATGAGTATGCTTTACGCTACATTCTAACCCTTCATTATAAGAGCTAATTTATCACTCAGAATCAATTCACATTTAACTGAGTGAACCTAAGGAGGAGATGCTTACAAGAATAGCTTCTGATTTCAGTGGAAATTTCATGTGAATGTCCGCTCACTAGTATAACTGAGACCCTCACAGTTGCTCCATGTGAATATTCGCATAACTGAACTACACTGACTTAATGTTTTGCTCTACATACCAACTTATCATTCCGTACCATATCTATTAGTATCAAAGTATTATTTGACAAAAGGAAGTAAAAAAATAGTGCTTGTCTTAAGCAAGTAAGGTACCAGACAAGATGTGTACAGGGCAAACTTTTGCCCTTAGGTATCATCTGCTTTTTAATCTTATGCAGTCACAATCGCAAAATTTAAATTAAGAAATAGAAGACAATGTTCAAAGCTGGAATAGCAATAGATGAAGGAAAGTCTCTTAGCTGACACCACTCTTTGATGTGTGCTCATCTGAGAGAAAACTTGGTCCAGAACTGTATTTACATTTATTCTGCAAGTATTACTGCAAGAGGGCTTATGAGTGTAGGGAACATATGGAGAGGCTGGCAGGCATGGATTCCCTGGTGTGGTGGTTGGATTCTTTGCTCTGAAAAGGCAAGCTTTTAAAATGCATTTGAACAGTATAAAACACACAACCAGTATGCCAAGTAAGTCTGTATTTAAAGAAGAATTATAATTGTGAAAAGGAATTAAATATTTTAAGATCTAATGCAACTTTAGACTTTAAATAATTATTCTATAAGTCTATATGATAGTCTGACATTACAAGCTGAATTAATTCTCTGGCCTGTCACACAATGACTATATCAAATCTAACAAGGTTCTTTGAATTATTTTTTTAGCATCTGGGCTCCCCCACCTTCCCTTATTTATAATTTATTGTAGTACTTGTTCTTCAAAATCCTGAAAAGTTTTCTGGTTCCACAACAATTCACTTCCTCAAGGGGTCTTTTTGTTGCAAGATGTCCTTCAAACAGACTAAGCTTGGTCCACAATCCATTAAAGTCATTGGAAGTCTTTTCGACAAATTTCAGTGTACATAGATCATGAATTGGAAATGTGTGACTAACTTCTAGTTTGTTTGTTCTGATCCTATTTAAACCATCAGTCCCATTTAAAATAGCATACACACTGAAATGCTTGAATCACAGACTGTAGGTGTCTATATTTCTTCATCAATGTAAAATATACAATGCCAGCTACATATTTTTAATTGGACTTGTCTAATATTGCAATTATTTGATATAAAAGTCAAGAACATTCTCCCTGGATTTCTGTCTATTTTTTATATATATATATGTATATATATATATATATGATGCTATATATGCATTAGCATCAAAAGGAGGTTTAAAGAGAATCTCCTTCCTTGGAGTCATAGAATCATTAATGTTGGAAAAGAACTCCAAGATCATCAAGTCCAACCTTCATCCAAATACCACCTTGCCCACTAAACCATATCACAAAGTGCCACATCTACTGTTTTTTTGAATGCTTTCAGGGATGAAGACTCCACCACTTCCCTGGGGAGCCTGTTCCATAATTAAGTACTGTTGCCGTGAATAAATTTTACCCCAATACCTAATCTGAACCTCCCCTGATTCAACTTGAGGCCATTTCCCCTTGTTGCATTGCTAGTTGCCTGCATAGTGGTAGAGGACTAGCGGATGGCTGAGGGACTTAATGCCTTCTTTTGCCTCAGTCTTTTTAAGATTAAGACCAGTCATTCTTGGGGTACCCAATCCCCTGAGATGGAAGACAGAGATGGGGAGCAGAATCAAACCCCTATAATCCAAAGGGATATGATTAGCATATCTAGAGAAGGGCAATAAAAGCTAGTGAAGTGTCTTATGAGGAGCAGCTGAGGGAGCTGGTATTGTTTAACCTGGAGAAAAGGAGGCTCAGGGGCGACCTTATCACTCTCTATGACTCCCTGAAAGGAGGTTGTATTGTGGTGGGAGTTTGTCTCTTCTCTAGATGCAGGTAGAAACTTCTAGATATTCTCAGTACAATTAGAAAAAATAAACTAAATGTAAACTGCAAGCAAAATGGATTATTTTTAAAAGATTGATCTTTAGTTATTTTAACATTGTATTCCAAAATAAAAGATGACCACATTTATGAATATTAGACTTTCAGAAAAAAACTGAAGCAAATGAAGCCATTAGTCATTTGAGTATCTATTTCTGTATGTGAGACCAGGTTATGCAAGTGTAAGGAATATGTACATCACCTGAAGAAGTACAGAATCTAATGCTAGAGCTTCTACTCTAGGATCATGAAGAAACTGCTCTATTTCACTGCAGTGGTAACTCACAGTGGAAGCAACAGACTGCACAGAGAGGACTATTGCAAATTACTATTATAAATTATTAGATGGTATTACCCATAGGATTTCACTTTTTATATGCGTTATATTTGTTCTTTAGCACTCTCGTAAACCAACACCATCTATCACCCTCTTGTTATCAGAAAGTTATTGTTCTTTGTTTTATTTTAGAACTCTTGTTAAAAAACGTTTGAAATTGATTTTGGTCAGCTGACCTGTTTCCTCTTAACTCATTCAATATTCTATTCTGTTCTATTCTATTCACACAACATCTTTTAAATGACTTTAGTATCTGACTGCCTTCCAAAAATGCATTAACTGATGTTACTAACATCTGTCATATGTAGTTCATTTTCCCTCTCATCTTCTCTGCAGGGACAGGATGAGAAAGAAAATGAACCACACATTGTGTGTGCAATGTAGTGTTATATGCATATGCATTATGATAGAGTCTTTAATTACATACTCTCATCTTGTTTTCCCACAGGACCCCTGCCTCATTCAGTGCACAGGACATACACATGTGAGAGATTTCAGAGTGCATAAGCAACCACCAGTTAGCAGTTCCTGACGTGGCTTTTTCATCTAATATAATGCTTTTAACAGTATGTTACTTCTTTTCATGTCTTTTTCTTTTCTTCTTCACATTGTTGATCTTTTCCATAGATAGAATAGGAAGATAACATGGTAATCCTATGAAAATGAGATACAGATAGGCTATTAAATACACCTGAAAACAACACATAGTTAATTCTCCAAGCCTCAGTGCACCTTTACATATAATCCCAAAGTGGGATTCAGAAAGAAAAAACAGGGGATGTTTTTCCCACCTGCTCCACCCTGCCTGAAAATTAGACTATGTAGCTGTGGATCTGTGAAGTTGGAGGAAGCAGGAACAGCTCTAGTAGCAAGGATTTGAAAGAGGTAGTCCTCTGCTTCCACATGATTTGAACATTAGATGCATCTGTGTCTTCTCTGCAATCATACCTTTTGCAAACACCAAGTTAGTAAAATTTGGAATCCTCTCTGTTATTACCTGGTACATGATACGTACTCCTCTTTGCACTACATTATATCATAAGCATAAAAGTAAGTTATTCAAAGCACAAGTAATCTCTCAAAATGTGTATTAATTTTGAATCAAGATGCTAAGGGGTATTATTTGTCATCTTGGTTTTTTTCCCCAAGAGAAAATCTGACTTTTTGTCTTTTCAATTAGTCCTTATCAACAAGATGAAATTTTTGTGGGTTGCTTTTTTCTTTTTCTTTTTTTTTTTCTTTTTTTCTTACAATGTATGGAAGAGTAAGGCACAGAACACTGCAGATCAAACATATAGATCATGTATTCTTTTCCTTGTTCTGCATACCAGCTTGGTTCCAGTTATTTTTAAATAAATATGCTTCCATATTTTACAGCAGGTAACTATTTTGTCATTTTGGAATACCTTCAAAATCACTTTTGACTGACTGTCGTAAACATTTGTCTAAATGAAAGCAGACTTTCTTTTCATGAAATTAATATTAAGATTTTATTTTTATCTGTTGACAGAAACCTTTTAGTTTCATGAATACTGCAGCTAACTTCTGAAGGTAGAAGTTTTCCCTTTGCTGCTGTGTGCAGTAGTGTCATCCAAAAATGGGCACGGATGCTGACTTGTATGAGTGTTTTGCAAGTCCTTGCTTACAGTAGTAGATTAACTCCATCTGTTAGTCCACAGGCAGGGCCATTTGTATTTTGCCTGTGAAATCTGAACCCAGGTTAAAGAGGGAGCCTCAATCCACATCTTTTTTTAACTTCAGATCAACTCAACTTGTATAAATGCATGTAGTATGGAATTCATTTCAGACCAAACTTGGAAATGTTTGAACAGCTTTAAAGCTTTTAACCTTGAATCTCATGGTATCTTGATGGGATGTTTTTGTTTGTTTGAGTATATTTTTTTTGTTGGTGGGAGAGGAGAGTATCCAGATATTTCTCTTCAGCTATGGATCTTTGATTTCTGCTTCTTTGCAGAGTGATTCCACTGCTTGTTGCAGCTGCAGTACCCCTATTTTATGGGTAAAGTGCAAAATTGCACTGTTTGTACACATGACTCTCTGCAGACAATTTTAAAAAACTTTTATTCACGCATGCATTGGAAGATTTTCTGTCCATAAAAAGTCAAGTGCAAATTTATCAAGCCTCAGTATATCTAAATCCAGGCCTTTGGGAGAAATACATTTACTTCCTGGATTGTATATCTGTCTTCATACCAAGTCTGAGTATCCATCCCAGAATATTTGGATGCACTTCGAATAACTGTCAAAGCAAGTGCTGCATGTCTGCTAATGAACATTTTAAGCTCAGGTATGTTATGTTTGACAGGATTTATCTCCTGCTGAGTTAATCCGCTCTGTTTGTAAGCATTAGCTTAGAAGTACATAGTGAGATAGATACCATAAACACAGCTGTTACAGGGAAAATGTATTTTACAGGTCCTACACTGAGGATTCCTGTTTGATATCCAAAAGTTTTAAAAAACGTTGATGGTGCTATGGAGACCTCATTTCTGCTTTGCAGAGAGTAAAGGCTGCCTGCCTGCTTGATGGTCATTTGTCTAAGTGAAGAGGAATTTTGGCTAACTGTGAGGAGAACAGAGGAGCTCTTTCTGCCTTTTGATATGGTGGATATAGTGTCTAGAAGGGGAGAGGAGGGAGAGGGAGCAGAGGGAAGCTTTGCTATCCAGCCCTTTTTTTCATTCCTGAAGCAATTTGGGATTTTCCATTTCTGTCACCACTCTTATCAGCATGAATGTACACATATCAGCACTCTGACAAAAACTACAGACATCATACTACCTGCCAATCCTTCAATCTCCCTGTCCAGTCTAATAATTACAAGGTATTCTAAAAAATACTTGGACTACAAAGAAGCTGGTATATCATCCTGTATTATCTCTTGCTGCAGGGTGTGAGTTTACAATATAGCATTGCCATAGTTTTTGATACTTTATTACTTGCATTCATTTTAGCCTATTTCAAATGTGATATGTGTCAGTAGTATGCTTACTCTGCAGCTTTTATTGAAAATAGGAGTACACTGCTATTGACAGGCATATCTGGCAGTACGATAGATTTTATGCTGAGTTTCTTTGCTTCCTTATTTCCTTAAAAAAATTCTTGTCTCTAACTTTTGGTGCATTAAAGTTCATCTTCATAGAGAGAGTTAGAAGTAATTTTGCTAAACCAATGATTCTCTTACATATAGCTCACAGATACAGGGAAAAAACATACTGCATCATTTATTTTCAGTAAAATAGAATATATTTCTACTGTACTACTATTCTAGGAGTCTAGAGATCACCTTTATTTTAAGAGAGCAAAAACTTGCAGGTAACAGGTTAATAACAATTTAAAGTTATTTGTCTTCTGGATAATTTGATAGGTTCACAATATTTAAACATATAATTTTTTGCTCAGCAGTGGGGTCATGTCACAGTACAGCCTTTTCTTTTCAGCTCCTTTAGAACAAGTTATGAAATACCTCTCTGCTACTTATGAGTCTCATCATTCTAATCAGTTTTTTGAGTTTAACATCAGAAGAAGACAGAAAAGAAGAAAGTAAATTAAACAGCATGGAAAGGTTTACCCAAGATTACTGAATTTACTAGAACTTCTGACACTTTCAGCATGTTACACTGAAAGGCCAATATCACATACATCTCATCATTTAAATCATTACTAAAATCAACACAGTCTGATGTTGCTTCACTTGCCCAAGTATGTACATATGTAGCACTAAATTACAAACTTATCTCTTGCATAGCGCTTTCCATCCACAGAGCTGAAAGCTCACCTCACAAAATATAGTGGGGTTTTTTTGTTCTTTTGGTTTTGGTTTGTTGGGTTTTTTTTAAATTTTACGGATGGGGATGATCTGGAGCAAGAAGAAAACTGATTTGCTCTGGTGACCCAGCAAAGCAGTGACATAAGGTAGAATCGAACTTTGATTCAGATCCATGATGATCATGTCAATTTATCTCACTGATTTGGTGGTAATACTGTTATGAGAAGTCAGTAATATTTGTAAGCATTTTATACAGCTTACAAAATGCTGATTTTACTGCCTTTCTGAAGACTTCTGTGACTGTGTGAAATAATCATTTTGGTTGTCCCTTTTTTGTTTGTTTGTTTGTTTTGTTTTGTTTTGTTTTGTTTTTGAGAGAGATTGTCCACATTTAGCCAAAGAAATTTTCTAGTTGGCAAGATTTTTTGTAAAGTATTTTACTGCTTCATTCTCAATTTCTGAATTTCTTTTGTATATGATACATCTTATCTGTTAATTTGAAAAATTTGTTTTCTGGATATATATCTTAGTTAT
This sequence comes from Cephalopterus ornatus, assembly GCA_013396775.1. Lineage (NCBI taxonomy): Eukaryota > Metazoa > Chordata > Aves > Passeriformes > Cotingidae > Cephalopterus > Cephalopterus ornatus. The sequence goes on along the minus strand of VZRE01005216.1, from coordinate 16,623 downwards.
TCACTTGCAAATACTTTATTTGTACTATTTTATGTAGATATCTGAATAATTAACATTGTGTATTTCTTAGGTTTACTCACTCTAATGATGCCTTGATAATAAAACTTTGCAATTTCAGTATTCTTAGATCAATTTATTTTCAGTAAGTGTTGCATATGGAGAAATTGTTGGTGTTTTTTTTTCCTAAATCTTAAATACATCACCACAATTAATATTGTTTATGACACTTGAAAAAATGAGCAAAGATACAGTGAAAGATACGGAATATATTGTGATCATCATGTAGACTGTTACAGATTCAGTTAAATTTCTAAATCCCAGAAGTTATCTCTTGATTTTCTCTGGAGTATCTGAAAGCAGATTAAGACTCTTTATTAGTCTTAGATAACTGTCTGTTAATATGCTCAGTATCTCACAGGCTGTAAACATTTTTATCTTACTAGTTTGATTCCTAAAATATACTTGACAACAAAACCACTCTTTTACAGGTCAGCAAATATCCTCTACAGTTAAATTTTATTACTTCATCAAAAAAGAATGCAGCATGATTAAAGAAGGATATGAAATTTCAGTCTCCAAAGTTCACAGCTTGACTGGTATTTTACCTATTCAATAAAGTATGCAGTTGTACTGCAATTCAAACTACTGTATTTTCTGTATAGATCATCATGGTATTCAGTTCAAGCTATTAAAGATGGAATTGGAATATCAATGCATGTAGTTTGACTCCTGTGTTAAACCAATTCAAATGTTCAATATCTGTGCCATAGCACTGGTTAAAAGTTTCTGGACTTCAGGATCAGTCTGGTGACCAGCAAACATGATATAAACTAATATGTTGCAAGAGAGCCTGATGGACATTGGCATTTTTAATATGGTAAACTAGACTAAACTATTGCATCTAGGACATACTATATAATGTGAAAACACTGAGAATTGTGCTTGTTCAGTCTTGAGAAAAGAGGGTCAAGAGGGAATTTTGCTACTGCCTTAAGTTGCCTAATGTGAAATTATAGAGAAGACAGACCGGACTCTTGGAAGCGCAAAGGACAATAGGAGAGACATAAGGGATTCTGAATAAATATTAGTGAAAAAACTTGCAGTGATAGGGGTTAAAGAGGGGGAAAGGTAGCTCAGATTGGTCTCTTGTTTTTTGGGGGTTTTGGGTTTGTTTTCTTTTGTTTATTTTCTCCTTGTTTTTGTAATTTATGTTTATGTTTTTTATTTAATGGCATGGATCATCATGGTTTTATCACTAAGCATCTATTGACAGAAGTCTGCCAATTTATGGCAGGCAGTGAACAATCTATCCTGAATGTGAATATTCTTCCCACAGACATTCTGCTTCTGAAGACTAGGTCCTCAGCCTGTGATTTCATCTTTGAATGTGTTTATCCAGATGTAATAAAGATCACTTTCTGTTATTTTAACATCATAATTACCTAAAGCAGCAGTCCTTTAGGCTGTGCCAATTTCCATCCAGAACAGATAAGGTCTCTCTGTTTGAAGTACTTACTAATACTTTCCATAATTTTATGTAGAATATTATCTCTGTATTGATAATTGTCAAGATATATAAATAAAAGAATTATGCAACATTAGTGGCCAAATTTGAAAGATGTTATTCAGTTATACTAGTATTTACAAGACCCAATTAGGCATTTAAGGTATTTTTCAGAGCCCAAAACAGTAGAGAACTTTTATTACTGATTTTATTGAAAGACGAATCAGACCTCAAAGGGATGAGTTTGAACTAGATAAATGACAAAAGAGAAGCTTCTCTTTGCTCCCTCAAACAACGCTGTAATAAAACAATAAAAGTATTTCCAGATCAGGTGGTATAATAAGAAAGCAGATGAGTGAGAAAATACTTTAGATTTCTTTGATCTTGTTGTAATTCATCATAAAACTATCTTTTTAAAATACTCCTATTTCCATAGAATACCGTAAGCATTTCTATTTTCTCCTTTCCCATCGCAATGAGGAAAGGTGATATACTTGTAGCACTCCATGCTTATTGAACCAGAGAGGATGAAATACTTTGAAATTTTCTAGTTTTTCATTTTCAAATTCTTTCTCTGACATATTAAATGATTAATTGAATTACATTAACTGTGCGAACATTTGGTAGTTGAGACTGTACCAACAGAAATTCTGTATCTAAAAAAAGAGATTTAAAAAAGGAGTTAGAGTGCAAAATCACAGCTATTGGTGCCTTTACCACATGTTAAATTTGTTCCTTCCCCCAGCAGATCTCTCCTGTCTCGAAGCTTTCTAAAAGTTAAATTTTTATTGTTACTTGCTTTATCATTTGCCTGCATAACACAACAAGGTTGTTTGTTAGGGTTTAGTTGGTTGGTTTCTTCATTCTTTTAGGGTTTTTTTCATACAACTTGGTTGTTTTGATGAAAGCATGGATAATACAACTCTAGGAAGGGCAATAGTAATAAAATATTCCCCTTTCCAACAGCTGAGATTCAATGACACTTGGGTTTAGGTTACAAATATTAAAAAGAAGAAAACATTAAAACAGTTCAGATGACAATGCACTCAGGTGAATAATTCCGTTTGCTGGCAAAGGAGAAAAGTTTCCTACATAGATGTTTGCAGGACAAGGGCTTCCAGAAGCACAGAAGGAACAGAGTGTAGTTTGTTCATTTAAAATAAAGAAAGGACATACTTTTCTTTCCTTAATTATCTCTCTCATGACTGCATCTTATCTGACATTTTTTCACTGCATGCCGATGAAAACACGTGCACACTGTGCAGGAGTTTACTTCCTTATCTTAGAGTCTTTTGTCATCAAAGACTATGCTGTACCAGGAATATTGCAATCCACTGCATAGTTTACATCGTAAGATGAATTGCCAGCAACTGATGAAAGAAATATGTACACTATTTTTTTAAGCATAAATTCTAATTACTTGTCATCACAATCTATCTCCTCTGCATTGCAAGGACTTCCAGGACAAGACAGGGAGCAGAGGCCTTAATTCTAGGGATGTCCATGAAGCAGAACCTCTGTATATATTTACATAAGTATATATTTTAGGATACATAGTATGTTAAGCTGGGGATACCTTGTAGTGCCTAGATTTTTAGAGACAACATGGTGATGGAACTTGTCATTGTACTCAGCAACTAAGAAAGATTTCAGCAGTATAGTAAAAGCAAGGCCTAATAAAACTCTTGATTTAACAAATTACACAAGGGATTTACTACTTGTAACCTGTCAATTGAACCAAAGCACGCTCTGGTCAGGATCTGACAAATGGAAAGAGATTAAGCAGATAAGAGTGCATAGTTACCTTCAGTTTTATATTCTGAGCTAAACTCTTCATTCTACAAGGAAATAAGCTCTCAAATTTTCTAACATAGTCTGAGGGTTTAATAAGGTATTGGGGCATTATGTGTTACTCCCTAAATAACACATCTCTAAGGAGTACAAAAGTGCAATCTTAAGCATGAGGTGCTATCTGTTCTTAGGGTATACTTACCATTAATTTGGAAATTTGACACTCATTAGGGGAAATACAGGCCCCACCCCCTTCAGTTTCTCATTTTGTAACACAGTAAATGCTGACCAATACAGCATTTTTTAATTTGATCATCTCTGTTCATTTTTACAGATTTCCTAAAATGTAGTTTAAAAGTGAACACATCAGAATACATTTGTTAAATACTTATTTTACACAGTGAAGCTGTTTGTTGCTAGATTCTAATATTAGAAAGATCTCATTTGCATTTTAGTAGAAATCCAAAAAATACATTTTATGTTTCAAGTTTAGTCTAAACTGACATTTTGGACTGCCATCCTTCATAAAAGGCATGAACTAAAAAAGTCTTAGAAATATAGATATAATCTTTCTTTGAGAAATTGCTTTTAAACAGATAGGATGTGTCATCAAGATGAAGAACCAAATGTGGTTAATTATATATGGTTCAAGTTCTAAAATTTAATCAGATGCAGATTCAAACTCATGTCTTGATCTGTTATCACAAGAGAATATTTTTTAGGTGCACATGCACATTTCTTGTGCTTTTGAAGGTATGTTTCACATAGTTGACTTCACTATGGGAGCTTTTGTGACTGTTCAATGGCAATAATTTCAGCTTCACAGAAGAGTGAAAAAATATAGGGAAAGTTTAAGAAATCCTTCAAGAAGCATTTGAACAATACTCTCAGACACATGGTGTGACTCTTGGGGCTGGTCCTGTGTGAGGCCAGGAGGTGGACTCGATGAAATAGTTAATTTATGAAACTATCTCATTCAGTAAGGTAGGTGGTGAAAGTGACAGTCGGTGCTTACTGCTGTGTATTACTTGGTTGAATTTAACAGGCAACTTCCTGATTAACAGAAGTTTGATGTGGTGATTTCTGTAGTATGACAATATTTTCAGTAAGAACAACAGATTTATGTTGAAAAAAATACTGTTCAAAGCATGCAATCATATATGAAATTTATAAAGCAATTTTATTATGGAAGGGTTTTTTATTATTTCATGTACAGAATATTCTCTTTCTAGGTGCCTAATTATAAAAAAGTAAGCAAAGGCAGAGTGTAAATCCACCCCTTTTTTTTGAGCTAACATTTAAATTGCCATTCTCACCATTTCATGTGTTTTAAAACACTATTGTGATGAATCAGACATATGAACATATGCTATTTAACATTACTTAAACTACTTCATACTTACAATCAGTATTTTTGGAGTAAATAGACTATAATGAAACAAGCGAAAACTAGCAATGTTTTGCTTCTTGATTTACAGGTTTTGGTACAGGACTGTGAATGCTAGTCATCTGTACTATATTCATTTCCCAAGCAGTAACTAAAATTGTTGATGAAGTTGAACTTCACATTCACTTTACATTTTCCAAAGCAGTGAAACTCTGCCAGTTTCTGAATTTTAGCCAGATGTGATACGTGGCTTGCCCCCAGGATCTGTTGGATTTCTCACTGGCTGGTTTAATAAAGCCAAGAACATATTTCTGTTATGTGTTTGGAGGATCCAACGTGTTCCAACCCAGAACTGCAACTGCAACTGAACAGTTTATTGCTTGTATTTATCTTTATCTTATTTCTCACTCAGATAGAGGTTGACTGGGACAAGAATGCTCTCCTTATTTAAGGTACAAAAGAAAGGTGAAAAAGTGGGAGAAGTTCTTAAATCTTTTTTCTAAAATGACAAGTGAAGGTTAGATCAAAACAGACTCAGTATGATACATCATTCATGGCTAAAATATTCTCAAGTAGTTTAATATTGTGCCATGTTTCAACAGCAAAATGTCTGTTTTTCTAGTTAGAAATCCTTTGCAGTGCTGACAGACAGAGGAACCAAAACACTCAGTGCTTCCTGAGGGCTTAAGGACATGGGAGGAACTGAGAGTGTCACAGCCGGAAAATGAAGAAAATTTATTGTCTCCTTATTAAATGTCGCATGTGGTAAAGCTACTGGCCTGATACTAAAGAAGTTCAAAACTTTCCTGGCAGTATTATCACTCATGGTAAGAGCTGGCCTGAAACATTTCTATTTTATTTGTGTGACATAACATCTAAGGGCAGTAATCACAGAAAAGGATTTTGTTGTGCTAGACATCATTCTATCATGGAACAAATATGTAAAAAGGTTATTTTCTAGACTGCGATTCCTTTTGTTCCAAATCCTTATATACTGGGCAATGATAACAAATCAACACAAATGTATCACAGCCTTCTTCAGTATACAAGATTTCATTTTTAGGATGATCCAAAATTAAATAAATAGAAATTGAATAAATAAAAACAGAATACATGGAAAAGTGAAGTCTTTTTATCCATAGAAATCCTACGTGCACTTAAAAATGCAGACCCAAACCATACATACCAGTTCAAATACATGTTACTATCAGCATTCTCTCTAGGGTCAGATCTATTGCAGCCCATTAAAATGTTTTCCTGTGTGTCATGAGGTTATAGCCCAAAGATGTTATGCTGTGAGCCAGAAGGCAGAGGTTCTGTGACTAGGTGTTATCCTTCTGAGGCCTTTTGTCTGAGGCAGTAGAAATTGGTTAGAGTGATCCTGTGACAGATGATGTCATTCCAAACTGGGAGACAGCTTTGCTTGGGCAGGCTTTTTTTTTTTAAGTGTTGTTAGAGAGGCACAAAGAGGCTGAAAAGGAAAGCAAAAGTAACTAAGCATTAATGAGCACTGTCTGCTTAATAAAGAGAGGCTTAGTCAGATGTTGTCATGTCTGTTGAAGGTGAACTTCATGGTCCTTCCCTGTATCATTCTTCCCAGCTGGTGACAAAAACTTTTCACAGAAAAGGAAAGACTGAGAGAGCTAGGCAATATGCTGATAACAAAACAGAGCAGGTGAGGAGGTGGAGTCAGCTACAGCTCATCAACAGAGTTCTCTGTTTTCTCCTTTTCTTCCCCGTATCATTCTGAAAGTAGACTACAGACATGGTAGTTTACATGGTTTAGCTCTGTATGAGAAGTTGTAGGCCCTCTGATTCAGTTACATAAAAAAACCCATGCGCTAGAGAAAATAGTAAGAAAGGGAGGGAAGGCACCACAAGAAAGCAGGCCACACTCACTCAGCAATGTGCATTCCATGAAAGACTTGAATTGGAAATGATAGAAAAGCATACATTAATCTGTAAACCTCTCACACTATTAGGTCTAAAGAGCAACTGATTCTGCCTCAAAATAACATCATACAAGGTCTAAAATAAATATATTTTGTACCTTATCAACTAAATATATTTCTATATACATAGGTCTGGTCTGTCAAAATACCATGGAAATTGTATACGATGAAAAACATTCTATAGACAGACAAAATTAGTTTTGTTGTGCAGGGTTGCCATAATTATCCTTTATGCCAGTGGAAGTGCTGTTTAGGTAACTAGCACTAAGCGCTAAATACCTGATAGTCTTAAGCTAAAAACCAGTTGTTCAAACAGAAGTACCTTGACTGATACTGCCTATGCCAGTAACATTTGCTAAAATATTAAAATAATCTCTGCCAAACTGAAAGTCCTGGATCATTTAGTGAAAAGCCTGTTCTGACACGTTACAAGAGCTGAAATTGATATCTTGAATGAGAATCAAGTATTCACAAACATTGCAATTTCTAGAAGAGAGTGTTTGCAAGGTTTAATCATAAAAGATGTTTCCAAAGTTAGTTCCCAGCTTAATTTTAATCAGAAATAAATTTTCATCCTAAAGCACTTTGCATACTAGGCTCTAGTTATTCAGCTAGAAAACATTGACTGTTCTGTTCTACAATATAAATAGCTTTACATTATTTAAATATATTTATAGAGACTGTTACCTTAATAACCAGTAACAAAAATAGTTACGTAGTTAAAACTAAGGGAATAATTCTGTTCATATATTGATGAGTAAGTAAGAAGCAGGATGTAAGAACCACACTGGCCTTTGCAAGTGGAAGATGTTTAGATCATTGAATCATAGAACAATACAGGTTGGACACGATCTTGAAAGATCTTCTGGTCTAACCTTTCATGGGAAACAGAGCCTAGAAAACCTCTGATGTTAGGAACTCTACCATGTCCCCAGGGATGCTGCTGCAGGGAAAGATTGTTGTCACTGTAAAAAATGTTTTTCTTATATTGAGATGAAACATAAAGTTGGTAATTTTAGAAATTTGCACTGTCATTATACAGGATAGAACTGGGACATGAAATGTATAGACTTAAGTATAGGGGTGAAAACATCCACAGCTCTCAGCTTCAGTCCTCTCTTTTCGAAGTCAGAAGGTCCATGAACAGAATAATAATCAAAATATATTCTTCCTTCATATATAGGACAACTCCTGCTCAAAGTAGTTTGAATGAACCTGTTCATCAAGATGCACCTTCACTGTGCAGGGAAGCAAAGGCACATCTCACAGGTGCCTTCATGACAGCCATAAACATAAACTACCTGTGTTGCATAACACACAATTCATGCTTGCTTATTTATGAATTTTAAAACATTTAAAAATCTTTTGTATTTTGACAGTAACAGTAAACTTAATTACCTGTTCCATAAATCTTTTCCTGCAAGGTAAATTTCTAATTTGGAGTTTGGTATATTTGAGGGATTTTATTATTATTTCTTGCTTTTAATAGCTCTAGAGTGCTGACATTCACTAAACTTGGAAATTATCACAATAATTTAAATTTTCACATAGTAAAAATATTTATTGCCCTCAGGCACAAAATATTTTGTCATTTGTTAAAAATCTCATTTAAATGAGAAATATGATCAACATTTAATCATTTCTTTAGAAAATAACATTAAGACATGCCAAATTTTCAATGAACTTATTCATACTGATTCTAATAAGCTGAACAACTTCATTTGGCTCCAGTTATCTTTTTTCCATATGGAAGTGCTTCTACTAGCTTTCTTTCAGATTATGTGGTTAAGAGGAGGATGTGAAGAAAAGTCCTATGTTCATTTTTGTGGCATAAATTCATTTTGAGCACTGAAACATGCAATATAAATTGCTCTCAGTAAGCCTGCACCCTGAGGGCACGTTTTGGCACTATCACAACCAAATCTGTACCTTAATGATCTGTTTCTAAATTCACAAAGTACATAACAGGTTTAAAGATGCATTCAGTTTACACTAAGCATAGATCTACATTTCATGCATAGCACGCATTTTCACTTAGGTATATTCACTACAGCCACTTTGGTGTTGTGCACAAAGGCAGTTTTAGCAAGTTAAGGATGGAGGGCATAGAGCAAAGAGAGCACGCAGATCAGCGCAATGAAAAGAAAAATAGGTGTAGTAAAGAGCAGAAAAAATTACGATCAAAGAAAGAAAAAGCTTATTTTCTAATTACCTAAATGAAAAGATATCTTTTGCAGCAAATACAAATAAAATTATTAGTAATTATTAGGGTGCAATATTACAAGCAGAGTTTAAGTCCTTCTAAGGCTTAGCTATCACCAAAAAGAATATCCTTTACTTCTCCGTAGCTTCAAATACAAATTACTGTAACTTGTTCTGTACAAAATCAATGATCTTATCAGCTGAAAATAGGTCACTTATTAAACTCATTTTCAGTTGTTGAGTAATGGCCACACAAGCAACAGCACTAGCAAAAGGAGATGGTGGAGATGTACACTTATGACTGGATAAGACAGGATTCCTCTTAGCAAAAGCACCATCTAAAACTGATTCAGTATGCTTGTAAAACCTCAACCACAGAAAAGAATGGCCAAAGGATGTGAATGAATGTAACATCAGAAATTAAAATGTTGTGCTTTCTCAGAATTTTACAGTCTGACAGTTGGTCATGAATTTTTTCACGGGTCCACGTTCGATATATTGTAAAGGAAGTTTACATCCTCAATTCTAAGCAGGACTGGGGACCTGTTTATTTGCCCTGCCCTTAGGAACCAACGCGCAAAACCAAAAGTCTTTGGAATTGCTGGTTGTACACTCAACTGTTAGCCTGAAAGAGCACCATGCTATTGTCTTTGCTTTCATCATCCATCCAGGATACTGGTCCTTCCTTCACACAGACTCAATGAATGGTAGAGAAGTTAGGACCGAAAATTTATATTAAGAAAAATTTATTATTGAACAAAGACCTTTCTATGTTCCATATGATGACATTTGCGCAGACATCAGAAGAATAAATTGGGACTTGAGTTGATAAGGCAAAAGGTAAATAATTTGCTGCCATCCTGGAATATGGCATTTCTGTGTCACCTCCTTGTTTTCTTCTTTAGAATTATCACCTGTCACGCTATGAGGAGTAAGCATCAATAAATGGAGATCACCTCAAAACGGCCAATCCTAAATGTAAAAAATCACAGTGGAACAGAGATTTGTAAGGAAAAGAACATCTGGGTAATCATGCTCTATTCTGGTATGCACAAATTTAGGCTACATACATAGAAAAAAAAGCTCTAGAACCAGGTAAGAGAACAAAGCAATTAAAAAGTAAGTGAAAATAATTTCCTAAATGTTATAAGTTGTCTCAATAGATATTATCTGACAGAGTTGAGGGAGATGCTCTCCAGTTCCAGCCCTCCAGGTCCCTGAGCAGGGAGCTCAGAGCTCAGGAACACACACACACCGGACCGAGGCTGGTAGGCGAACAGGGTTTAATTCAAAAGTTCCCGGTTCTTTAAAGGGACATAGGGGGAGGGGTTAACAGTGAGGGGTGATTGGGGTGATTGGGTAAGGCTCAGGGAGAAGGGCTGACCCACATCCAATAGGAACCCAAGGACCGGGGAAGGACATGGGGAGCAACCAATGGGGCTACAACAGAGGCAGGGCTTGTTTCAGGAAACCGGACAATACAGCAGGGTCCAAGCAGGCCATGTGGCTGCTGTGAAAGGAGTTATAACAAAGCTTTACAATCAACCGGTACAATAAAACCGCAAGTCCCGAGTCCAAGCTGTAAGTGTTTCTATCTTCAAAGAGCTGGTGCTGTGATGAGCTTGTTTTTCTTCCAATCCTGGTAGCGATGGTTTTCTGCTCGCTTGACTGAGCCTGGGGGCTGCCGGCATGTTCTCTCTTCTTTCCGCTCCTGAAAGCTTAGATGATCACCAACAATTATCATTTAGATAAGTTACTCAATGTATGGAATCATCCATATTACACTGTATAATTGTTTTAACACAATGAATACAAAAATAAACCAATTTGCAAGAATTGGAAAACAGACTTACTAAAGTTTATGTGTACTGAGCCACAAAATGGAATATGAAAAAATAAGGGAAACTAATAACAGACACAAAAACTAGTCTACTGAAGACAGGATGAAAAAGCAAATGAAAAAAAAAAAAAGAACACACCACCCTTTCTAAAAAATAATTCTGTTTTTCATGTGCATCAAGTAAAATTATACATAACAGAAGAGCATTCATATATGTATATGCAATAGAAATAGCTCTGTAACTAATGGTGTTAGAAGTGCAAAAACTTCAAAGACTATAAACAATTTCTCAAGCACTTGAATGCTAGGAAAGCTTATCTGAGCTATTTTGAGTTACTTTCTGATCTGTAATGCTGATCAGGAAACCTCCGAAAAACAGTCTTTCTTGTGAGAATGTCAGACTCTTTTTGGTCAGCTGAAAACACTGGGATGCTTTTTCAAATGTTTTAATTGTTGGCTTGAACTCATGAACCTGGAAAGGTCAATGGAAAAAGCTCTTCCATTGACTTCAGTAGGAGGCACTGAGATCTTGTAGCAAGCATTTTAGAAAAGTTCTTTGCACTGTGAGAATGTTTTTAAGCTGTTTTGACACTCTTTATAGCATCAGCCTTTTCTCTTCAGGTTTGATTAATTTTCCAAAGATACAAGAAGCACAGAACGTTTCATTTGACCTAGGTCTCAGTCAACTGGAAGCTAGCTAACCTTGTTACAGTTTTCAAGAAGAGCAAGAAAGATGACTCTGGAAATTACAGGCCTGTCAGTCTCACTTCAGTGACTGGTAAAATTATGGGAGGTACTGAAAAACACCTGAAGGACAACGCAGTCATTGGTCACAGCCAGCATGGCTTCAGGAGTGGAAAGTCCTGCTTATCAAACCCAATTTCCTTTTACGACAAGTTAACCCACCTAGCTGATCAAGGGAAGCCAGTTGATGTAATCTTTTTGGATTTCAGTAAAGCTTTCAATATTGTCTCTCACAGGATCCTTCCAGACAAAATGTCCAGCCCCCAGCTAGATAAACACATCATGTGATGGGTGAGCAATTGGCTCATGGGTGGAGCACAGAGGTTAATAGTGTAAGGGGCAACATCAGACTTGTGACCTGTCACTAGTGGGGTTCCACAGGGCTCCATCTTAGGCCCTGTGCTCTTCAACATCTTCATAAATGACCTGGACGCAGAACTCAAAGGTATGCTAAGTTTGCAGCTAATACTAAATGAGAATGTTGACTCCCTTGAAGGCAGAGAGGCCCTGCACAGAGACTTTGAGAAATTAGAGGTCTGGGCAAATACAAGCCATAGGAAGTTTAACAATCAAGGGCCGGATTCAGCACCTGGAATGGATGTAGGTACAGACTGGGGAACAAGAGGCTGGAGACCAGCTCCATGGAAAGGGACCTAGTGGTCCTGATTGATGGGAAGTTGAGTATGAGTCAGCAGTGCCCTGGCAGCCAGGAGGGTCAACCATGTCCTGGGGAGCATCAGACAAAGCATCACCAGCTGGTTGAGAGAGGCGATTGTCACACTCTGCTCTGTGCTGGTGTGGCTTCACCTTGAATATGGTGTGTAGTTTTGGGCACCACAATCTAAAAGAGATATAAAAATATTAGAGATCATCCAAAAGAAGACAACAAAGATGGTGAAGGGCCTTGAGCAGAAGCCGTATGAGGAGTGGCTGAGGTCAAATGGTCTGTTCAGCCTGGAGAAGAGGAGTCTGAGGGGAGACTTCATTGCAGTCTACAACTTCCTCGTGAGGGGAAGAGGAGGGCCAGGCACTGATTTCTTCTCTCTGGTGTCCAGTGACAGGATCTGAAGCTGTGTCAGGAGAGGCTTAGGTTGGATATTAGAGAAGTGTTCTTCACCTAGAGGGCAGCTTGGCACTGGAACAGGCTCCTCAGGGAAGTGGTCACAGCACCAAGCCTGACAGAGTTCAAGAAGCTTTTGGACAATGCTTTCAGGCACGTGGTGTGATTCTTGGGGCTCTCCCATGCAGCCAGGAGGTACCTTCCAACTCAGAAAATTCTATAAAAGCTTCTCCATTCTCCATGTGCTTAAATTAGTTTTGTGAAGTTGATATACCGAAAGTTTCTCAAATTACATAACACTAATCCATATTTCAGGTCATTATATAAACCTTCAATTTTTTTAGGTTGGAAGCTGAAATTAAAGTTTAAAGTTTAAACACTCTTTAAGGTCAGAAAAATAGCAGACAAATATGTTGGTTTATAGTGTACATGCAAAAAGGTACAGCCACTAAAACCCACAAGTAAATGGGCTATTTAAGAAACAAAAATAAAATTTTAAATATCATAGTCAAATATACTGAGTTCCCGAAGTCATTTCTCTGTGAACATTTCTCTGTTTCCTTTTAAAAACTTTCATTCAGTAAATCATAGGATGAATTCCATGTAGGGCAAATACAGAAGTATTGCATATCATTTTATGGCATAGGTCTTTCTTTAAGGAGGATGTCAGATACAGCTTAGGCTGTATGAGCTGAGCTGTCTACAGCTAGGATACAGAAGCAGATTCAGGCAGAATATGCGCAGCTGAACCAGTATGTATTTCCAATCCAGCAGAGTTGTGGCTGAATGCCAAAGAGGCAAATAACACCAAAGCATTTTACAAGCATAGTGAGGTGAATGATAATGATCTAGAAGAGTGTTTTTCACATTGCAGTCCAGGAGACAACCCAGTCCCTACAACAGCAGGCACCAGCATGGCCCAAGAAACACCTCGGGTAGTGTTGCCTCCTGTTGGCTATTTTGGAATGGGTTATGCTACTGACAGATTATATCAGAGGTGTCTTGCTGTGGGTTAACCCCAGTAGACAGCTAAGGACCAACCAGCCTCTTGATCACTCTCCTCAGGAGTGATGGGAAGAGAGCCGGAAGGGCAAAAGTGAGAAAATTCATGGGCTGATGTGGCGTGCAGGTTCAAAGAAACGAAGCTGCAACACTTCTTGGGGAATTAACTAAAAGAACTTTTTGTTAATGTAACAGAAAAGACCTGAATTGATCAGCCAACCTAGGGGAACATGAAGAGAAACTAAACAAAGCTAAACTAAACTCCACAATCAACATGGCTCCTGCTTTTTATAGGGTATGGTAAGGAAGGCTCTGGAACAAGAGGTGGCGCTGAATTATATAAGGAAGAAATGACCATATAGGGCTGGTACTGCAGTGCTGCACCACTGGCTAATAGAAACACAGGATTCGAGGGTGCAGGGAAAGCAAGGGGAAATGGGGGCACAATGAAGGGAAATAATACAATACATAATGCAATGACATAATAGAAAACTTAAAACACATTTTCTTGAAAAACTGGCTCCCAACAGGCTGAGATAAAGATAGTTTGATAGGGACAGCAAAAGCTGTGCATGTAAGCAAGGCAAAATAAGGAATTAATTCACTGCTTTCCATGTCCAGGCAGGTGTTCAGCCATTCCCAGGAAAGCAGGGCTTCAGGACACATAACCACCACTTGAAAAGGCAAACACTATTGCTTCAAACATTATTCCTTGTTTCTGCAAAATTTTATTGCTGTACATCATGTCATAAAATATGGAACACCTCTTGAGGTCAGCTGTCCTGGTTTGTCCCCTTCCAAATTCTTGTGCACCCCCAGTCTACTCACTGGCAGGGAGGTGTAAGAAACACAAAAGGCCTTGTTGCTGTTCAAGTGCTGCTAAACAACAGCTAAAATATACCCATCTTATCAATACTGTTTTCGTCACAAATCCAAAGCACAGCGTCATACGATCTATTATGAATAAAATGAAACTAATTTATTAAAACTTAATAAATTAAACCTATTAAATTAAAATTAACTCTATCACAGCCCAAACTCACACATGTCCCCAGTTCTCAAAGACAATCCACCCAGAGGAGTCTTTTTATGAGTCCAAATAAAGTCAAGGAGATCACTTGCCAACTACAGTTGAAGGCAAAGAAAACTTTTGAGAATTTTATTTATTGCAAATTAATACAAATATTTTAGGAAAATATCTGGGTCTTGGGAAACAAAAAAACCCCACAAAACAAACAAAAAAACCCAACCAAACCAACCAACCAAACAAATAAAAAAAAAAAAACACCAAAAGCAGCAGCAAAAAGAAAACAAACATTTACACATTTAGGGAAAACACCTTTACTTCCCCTTTCCTTGGCTCAATTTTACTCTCATACTCAGCTTACCTCCAAGCATATCTCCTTCCCATTCATATTCTCAACCTCTCTTTTTCACCATAGACACCGCTCCTTCACTCCTTGATTCTACCACAGGTTACACTCAGTCCCTTCAGGGACAAAAAGCAATGTATACAGTCAGGACATGGTAGTTTCTTTCTGCTGCTTCCCACATTTTTTCCTATGCTTCAGTGTGAGTCCTGCACAATCCGCATTCCCTTCAGGGAAGTACATGCTCTGGTGTGGGCTCATCCATGGGTCTCAGTCCCTTTGAGGATCTGTCTTGGCCAGGAGCTTGGCTGGCAGACAGCTTTGGCTTGCAGTGGGCTTGCTGTGTGCCTGGAGCCAGCTTTGTCCAGCACAGGGCAGCCCCTGACTTCCTCCTACAGAGGCCACCCCTAAAGCCTTCCCTCATTCCCAAAACCTTGCTATCTACACCCAATGTCACTTAGGCTCAGGCAGCCATGAGTGAAGAGAAGTCCAGGGGGTGAGAGCCAGCACTACACAAGGGGGTTCCTGGGTCCAGGAACACTCAGGCAGCAGTCCCAGGACCTGGGAGCCCTCAACAGCCAACCAGAAGAGGAGGGGCAGTTCTGGGAGTGCCTGAGGGGCATTTAAAGGGCTCCGGGGTGCACAAGTGACCCAGAGCGCAGTGAACAGGGGTGTGACACATCAGTGAGCATGGCACAGCAGTTTGCATGGCACTTTGTGCAGGCAGGATGAGCAGGAAGGGCTCCTCTCTGACCATCTGGGAGCAGCCAGTAGAGGCAGCAAGCACACTTAGTACCTAGTAAGGAAGAGCGAAGAGATCCTTTCAGCCCCAGTCTTCTTAACATACTACTTTAAGCTTCTTCACTTAAGCTCCTAAAGCTCGAACCCCTGTAGCTGGTGGAGTCACTGAACCAGCCATGTCAGAGGCCTCCAGCAAGACAGACCTGTTGGTGGCAGATGTGACTCTTCAGGTCACAGGTTGCCAGCAGTGCCTGACGCCTCTTCATGAGGCTGGGGCAGACAGTTATTTTGCAGAAGGTGTGCCATGGTTTAAGAGCTGTGTTGTCAGGTGAAGAAGCTACAGGAAGAAATATTATTCACTTAGTATTCAAGCAAATGAGCAAAAGAGAGACTGATTATTTTCAGAAATGCTACAGCCTCAGGACTCTCAGGAGCCTCAAACCTCCATTGTAGTGGAGAACCAGGTGGACTCGAAATCCTACAGGGTAATTAGTCAAAGGAATGTTAATCAAGGGTCTGTTAAAGATGAAAGCTGGAAACTGGTCGCTGCATGTACCAGGAGGAAGATTCCTGCTCCTCAAAATTTGACAGGTAGTACTGTTGTGCTCTACAAAAACTATCAGTCTTTGGAACTAGAAGGCCAGAAAACTGGTGAAGTGGATGGTCTTTCTGGTGTAGGAGGCCCCCTTAAAACAACACCATCTGTGCCCCACATCAAGACCTCCTCTGTTAGGAGGAAAAGAATGGTAGTTAAAATAGGAGACAATCTCAGGCACATGGTGTGACTCTTGGTGGTGGTCCTGTTCAGGGCTAAGGGTTGTAGTCGATGATCCTTGTGGGTCCCTTCCAGCTCAGCATATTCTGTGATTCTGTGAATACACATCTGTATTATGCTGTGCAGTTTGTCCATTCTTGTTTGCTGATTTCCCCTAGCCCAAATAGATAGGGGAAAGAGAAATGCCCTTCAACCCTTCTGAATCCTATCTGGAACTGAATATTCCAAAATCATCATCATCATCATCATGGCTAG